>VDFB02326072.1:0-26420 GCA_007258455.2 Sequoia sempervirens
CAGTTTTTCCTTAGCTGAACTCAACTCTTTTCTGAAAATCCAAAAATTTCCCTTTCTATTTTGGTTCTTTTTTGTCCCGCCGTCACTTTTCCCTTCTTTTCCACAAATGAACTACTTAAACAAGTAGTTTTAATTGATTTACAATGAAAAACATGCAATGAAAAAACATGCGTTCAAATTTGGAAAGTACCAGAAAATAATAAAGAAAGATTATTTGAGCAATTGTGACAGCGGCAAAATGACAGGTTTTAAAAGTGGATTATCCCACCCCCTACTTAAAGTATGACATGTGTCCACACATGTACTAAAGAATAGGCGAAGATCAGGTAATAATGATTGATACAGACATTAAAATGAAATAAATCAAAGATGCAATAATAAAAGATATTGCGTACCTTTCATTAAATGCTTGGACGTGCTGAGAAAGATGACGGCCTCGGCATGAGATGATAGTTGGGAATGAGATCATAATTAAGGGTGGTGCGGATGAATGAGGTGGATGGGTGACATGGGCGGATGAGATGAATGAATGAAATGGATGGATGGGACGGAAGATAAAGAAGTGAAATGTGGCGACAAGTGGAAATGAAGAAAAAGGGTTTCCTTAAAAAGGAAACCTTTATTATGAGCATGCATTACAAAATTATGGTGAAGCTGCAGGAGAAAGACTAAAGCCTTTGGCTGGAGGAGGATTAATGGCAGGATCCTGAACGAACTGTTGCATGAATTGCATGAATTCTTCTTTTGAGACTAGTTTATGGTACAATCGGATGTGGTGTCCATTAACTAACAACTTTAATCTAACAGGATCAATTGTAACAAGTTGAACTGAACCATTAGCAAATACATTCTCAATTTCATACGGGCCCAACCATCTGGTTTGTAATTTTCTTGGACTGTCCTTATATCGTGAATCATAAAGTAGAGCCCAATCTCCTACTTTGAATTTCTTTTCCTTAATGTATTTATCATGCCACCCTATTCTCTGATTTTGTATTATCTCAGTGTGTTGTAGGGAATTCTTTCGGAGCTCATCAGTACATTAGTACGCATGATTGTCCTTTTATTGCATTTGTTAAATCCATGTCCATCACCTAATGTTGTTCTTAGAGTCTTATGTTCAAATTCTATTGTGGCATCCACGGTTGTTTTACCATACACCATTTCAAAAGGTGTATATCCTGTAGCAGTCTTCCAGGTAGTACGCTAGGCCCATATAGCTTCTGGTAACCTTGTGGCCCAGTCCTTCCTATACAAATCTATAGTTTTAGTCAAAATGGCCTCTATGTCCCTATTGGTGACCTCAACCTGGCCATTGGCCTGGGGGTGATAAGGAGTTGATTTCATGTGTCGTATATTGTATTAATTGACTAAAGTTGTGATAAGTGTAGAAGTAAATTGTGCTCCTTGATCTGTCACTATTTCCCTAGGGACACCAAACCTAGTAAATATTTTCTCATAGAGGAATTCAGCCACTTTATTATCCCTAGCATGTTTCATAGGCTTAGCCTCTACCCATTTTGTGACATAATCTGTGCATACAAGGATGTAGGACTTACCATTGGAAGGTGGATCAATTGGTCCTACAAAATCCAGTCCCCATTTGTTGAAGGGTGCAACTACAACCTGTGAAAATAGAGGCATCTCATCAGATCGAGTTGGTCTTCCCATCCTTTGGCATCTGTCACATCTCCTGGTATATTTGGCTGCATCTCTATGCAAAGTTGGCCAATAGTAACCAGTATTTAAAATTTTCATCATTGTCCTTTTGGCAGCAAAATGTCCACCACACAACTCATCATGGCTTGCATGCAATATATCATGAGTGTCCTCCTCTTGTACACATCTCCTCATAACTTGATCTGGCCCTGTATGAAACATGCAATATGCAATCCAAGAAAAGTTAAAGCTTTTCTCTACCAATAATCTCTTTTCCTTAGGGGAGAATTGATGAGGAGTTCTTCCTGTGGCCAGATAATTTGCTATATCAGCATACCATGGGTGAATAACCTTGATTGCAAACAGGTGTTCATCAGGAAAGGAGTCTTCAATAAGTGCAGAGTCATCTTGCCTTTGAATTCTAGAAAGGAAATCAACAACCACGTTGGCTTTACCTGGCTTGTCCACAATTGTAATATCAAATTCCTACATTAGCAATAACCATCTTGCCAGTCTTCCACATATTGAGGCTTTGTTCATGAGATACTGAATTGCGGCATGATCAGTATGGAAAAATATCTGATAACCGGTGATATAATTCCTGAATTTATTGAGGGCGTAGATGATTGCCAACATTTCTTTTTCTGTAACAGTGTAGTTTAATTCAGCCCCTTGCAGATTTTTGCTTATGTAGTAGAGTGCATGTTCTATTGAACCATCCTTCTACCCTAACACTGCACCAATGGCATAATTTGATGCATCAGTATGAATATGAAATGGAAGTGATCAATCAGGGCCTTTCAGAATAGGTGCCTGTGTAAGGGTGACTTTTAAGTCAAGGAATGTTTTTTCACATTCCTCTGTCCAAGAAAAATCTGCATCTTTCTTCAGCAGACTGTATAAGGGGCATGTTGTTTGGCTGAAGTCCTTGATGAATCTTTTGTAGTATCCAGCATAGCCTAGAAAGCTCTATACCTCTTTCTGCTTAGTAGGAGAGGGTAGCTTAGAGATGACCTCAATCTTAGTAGGATCAACCTGAATTCCTGCAGCAGAAATATAGTGACCAAGCACTATTCCCTCCTGCATCATCATGAAGCACTTTTGACTATTCAACGATAGGTTGTGATCTTCACATCTTTGTAGTACTTTCTTCAAGTTGTCTTGAGCTTCCTCAAACGTTGTACCATAAACAGTAAAGTCATCCATGTATATTTCCATGCAATCATATGAGATGTCTGAGAAGATACTTATGACTACCCTCTGGAAAGTTGCAGGAGCATTACAGAGACTAAAAGGAAAAACTGAATAGGAAAACATTCCCCAAGGGCATGTAAAAGTAGTCTTTTCTTGATCCTCAGGAGCAATCTTGATTTGATTGTACCCACTGAAGCCATCTAAGAATGAGAAGTACTTTTTCCCAGCTAAATTATCTAGAACTTGATCAATGAATGGAAGAGGAAAGTAATATTTCTTTGTTGCCAAGTTGAGCTCTTTGTAATCTACACATACCCTTCATTTCCCTCCTTTCTTAGGAACAATGACCAATGGGGAAACCCACTGACTATCTGAGATTGGGTAGATAAAGCCAGCTATTAACATTTTCTATAATTCTTCTTTAACAATTTCTATCAAAGCTAGAGTAATTCTTCTTTGAGGCTGCCTGATAGGTCTGAAGTCACTGTTAATATATATGCGATGTGTACAAAGTTTTGGGTCTAAACCCTTCATATCCCCATAGTCCCATGCAAAATATCTGTGGTGGGCTTGCAACATTGTGGCTAGGGCAGTTTGTTGAGACATAGACAACTTATTATTAATATGCAGACAGCAGCCTGGAGATACTTCTATCTATTTTGTGAGATCATTTATTGAGGTTGCTGATAAAGGTGGTGCCTGTATATCACATAATAGCAAATCATGATGACTCTCAGGATCCAGTTGTTGTAGGAAACATTGCTGAGAATGGCTGTCCAAAACAGATGGGCTATTCAAACTAGAACTAAACTGTAGAATGTGTAGAAGCAGGTTATCTTCACTCTGAAGCTGGAAAAATGGATCAGTTTGTAGCATCATTAACTGAGCTAATGAATTGACTTCTTCAGATTCCTCTCCTAGATCTGGCCAAATTGGTTGAGACAAATCTGGCAGAGGTTGTGTAGGTGGGTATAAAGCCAATTTCTTCCTTGACTGACCATCAGAAATTATCATGTCTCCTAAACGACATCCTATAAGGGCATCAGTTGTAGCTAACCATGGTCTTCCTAGGATAATAGGATATCCTCCTAAGGTTGCCTTAGTGGACAATATGGTGAAATCAGCAGGGTATTCCCAAGATTCAAGAGTGACAATGACATCTTCTATCACTCCATCAGGTGTAACCATGGAACTATCAGCAAGCTGCAGAACAGTCGGTGTAGATCGAATGTTTGGGATATTCAAACACTCCATAGTGTGCTTGGTCATCACATTAATGGCTGCACCAAGGTCAACCAAAATATTTCTTACTACTTGACCATTGATATTTATTTTTACTACAGGACTTCTAGGATCAGTATATTTTGGAATGACAACCTTCTCCAACATAATATCGACTAACTGTCCTAGAACATGGATAGTTTGGGGATCATTTTTCTTTCTTCCTTGTTTCTTTAAACAAGCCTCTTTAATGGCTTTTCCATAGATTGGAACATCTTTAATAGCTTGAAAAAGAGGAATTTGAACTTGTGCATTCTTTAACTGCTCCAAAATATCAAAGGTAGGCTCTTTAATGGTCTTGGGTGTAGTAATTTGCAATCTCTGAGGAAAAGGTGGTGTAGTCTGAGGCTGCAGGATAGGTTCCTTAGAGGCAGTAGCTGATACATGTATATCTTCTACATGATCAGTAGGTTGTTCAGCAGCAAAGTATGGAATCTCTGTAATTACAGGTGGCTGTGGAGCAGGGAGAGTGGTTCCAGACCTGAGATGTATATCATTGATATTTAGGGCATAAGCTGGATACTGGTTGGCTTATGTAGAATACATAGGTTGTTGTTGCTACTGCTTATTATTAGGATTTGGCAATGGTTGAGAAAGCATAGGCGTTTGTTTTGGAGGGCTAGTATTTGCTGTAGGTGCTGCAGGAGGAGGCATAAGGGCCGGAGGTTGTGGCTGCTGAGACTGTAGGAATCCAGGGGGTTGGTTCTGCCATTGCTGAGAACCTCTCCATTGAGGGTTCTGCTGCCAGTTACCTGAAGGTGGAGTCCATTGTCCTTGTGGCTGCTGCCAACCTCCTTGAGGGGGTTGCTATTGAGGGCTCTGATAGTTAGGCCAGTAGGGTTGAGGAGCATTCCAAGGTGAAGATGGGCCATATGTAAGTTGTCATTGGTTATTATAATTAGAGTAAGGATTACCAAAAGTCAAAGGATCTTGAGGCATACCTTGTCTTGGAGCCCATGGTCCCCTTTGTGCAACAAAGAAGACTTGGTCATCATCACCTTCTATCATCTTAAAATTAGTAGGTAACTGTTTAGCCTCCATGTTGGCCACCATCTTGCATTTGCAGTCATGTTTCTTCTATCTACAATGTGGATAGAACTCAGCCAGGATTGCCTCATCCTTAGCATGTTTCTTGCGAGCTTGCATGGTATCCAACTATGTAGCCATGTTGTTTATGATGTCCTGCTTGAAATCAGATAGCAAATTTGTGATCTCCATCTAGGAAACTCCGCTGGAAGAAGACTTTCCCACTGTAGCTTGATGACCTCTACCCTTCTTCACATTTGCTCGGGAGTAATTGAGACATATCTTCATGATATCATCCCAAGATGCTTGAGTGATATCTCCGCCTCCCATCAGGTCCAAGGCATTTATACAGGTATCATTGATTCCCCTTAGAAAAAGTAATTTATGAGATTCTTCATTAAGAGTGTGGTTTGAATTCTTTTTCAGAGAAAACATGAATCTTGATATATAATCCTCCAGACTTTCATCCTCATTCTGTTGAATTCTGAATATATCATCACCTTTACTACCACTCATACAATATTCCTTGTATTTCTCAAGAAATTTTGTTTGCATGGCTGCCCAACTATCAACAACACCCCTTCCCAAACTCATGAACCATCTAAGAGCTCCCTCCTTCAAGGTAGCAGGAAACAATTTCAGTTTGTGAGCATCTGAAGTGTAGTCATAATTGCGACAGAGGATATCAAACTCGAACAAGAAGGTCTTTGGGTCTTCTGTAACTAAGCCATAGAACTTGGGAAGTAATGAAGAAGGAATATTCTTAAGGTTGTCATTATTTTGTTGAGCAATAATAGGGAATTCAAAAGCAGGAGGTCGATTAGGTGGATTATGTGCCATGTTCACTTGATCAAGTATAAAAGCAAATGGATTTTCTTCAGGTTCTTCGTCAACTGGGCCGAATAGCAAGTCAACACACAGATCTTCAGCAAATGGGTCAATATCTAAGTCTCCTTCGTCCTCAAATAGGCTATAAGTTAGTTCGGTTTTCTTAGCAATGGATGGCAGGTTAGGGAGAAATCTTCCCTGAGCGTCTCTTCTTCTATGCATGCAACAAAAATGGATGGTATTTTAAAAGCATTTGAAAATACTTGAACAACTAACTAAACTACTGCTAACAATGACTATAGTAGGTTCTTATATTGACACCATCCCCGACAACGGCGCCAAAAATGGTCGCACCCACAAAAGGATATGAAAATCACGGAAAAACCTATCCTAGGAATTAGACATTCCAGCAGGCAACTAATACCTCTTCGTGGTCGTTCATTTACTTGCCAAACCAAGAACGTATACTTTAAATGGAGCAGCACTATATGTGAACTAAGAACCAGTTTCAGTCACAACCTATTGAAAATAAATACTTGGAAAGAAATTTTACCTATGCTACAGGAAGGTAATGCAAAGTTCTCTTAACTCAACCATAATCTAACCAAAGCAGAAATCATAATAGCTACAATTGAGAGACAAACTATAAACTGACCTTATGCTGCAGGAACAAACACAGGGATGGATTCCCGATGCTGCAAGAACAGTATAAGACTGAGCTAGTGCTAAAACTTCTAAAATGAAATCTAACTTGAATTAACAAAGGATAAACAACTACTCTCCTACATATACTTACTAAGTGGGCCCCCTTAGCAAGCATCAACTAATTTACACAGAAGATTGTACTCAGAACTCCATCAACTTTTATTCATAATGTGAAATCATTTACATTGATTGTTCTGCTTCAGTAAACTAACAAAAACTCTGATTCATATTATAACTCTAACTCTTACATAATCTGCTTCTCTATCTATCTCCTATTTCTCTGTTCTCTTCTCTCTCTTGTTCACCTGCGCAGGAGGAACACTTATTTAAATCAGGAAAACAACTAACTAACTAACCCTAACAAAGAAAGACGTGGATGTAAAAATGTATCCCGAAATTGAGGAACAGACTTCATAAATGAGTTTATCTGTTCAATCCGATCTAGAGAGAGAATCTAGCACTCCACTCTTTCCAGATTAACTGACATTTAAAATCCTTCCCAATAGTTTCGGTCAAAGAGTCTTCGCCAGAGCTTCCTCAAAGTCGTGCAGGAAATGGACTTTACTGCAAGGCCGAGATCGGTTGCGCTTGACTCGATCATACTTTCTTCAACAACCTGCGAAACACAAGGTAACAGATGCAAAAGAAAAGACGCATGGAAAATACACAATATCCATTCATTAATCACATATTTAAATCTATTTCATCATTCAAAAACTACATGCGTTATACCAGTCATTTGGGGAGTCAAACAGGGTAATAAATATAGACATGTCAACATGATAGGTTGCAGGAACATGAAAGTGTATTGCTACAGGATATCCCCCAATAAAAGGTTTCAAAAGAGTTAAACAACCATGAACAACAAAAGTAAAGGTATTAAAAGTACACCATGATATCCAAATCATGAGCATATTTTGGGCTCATCAATGCATATGTCAATATGATTGGTGATTACATTTGCAACTTTATGAATGTTCATTGTTATGATTATCATTACTCATATGAATATCTGAAATTTCCCTATATTTTTAAAATCTATCTCTCTCTCTCTCTATATATATATATACATCCCCCTGTCCCAAAAAATCCCCTAAAAGAATGTCGTCCTAGAAACACGTTCCGCTGTCCCCTGTACCGAAAACTTGGTGGAACATAGAATGGAAGAGATAGATAAGAAAGAGATAGAGATAGAGGAGAGAGGAAAATAATCCAATCTCTCTCCCTCCTCTACCTATCTCTCTCCCTATCTCTCCCTCCCTCACTCTATCTCCCCCTCTATATATCTCCCCATCTCTTTGTCCCTCATTCCCTCCCTATCTTGACTATGTATCTCTCTATTTCTACCTCTATCCCTCCCTATCTCGGCTATCTATCTCTCTATCTCTACCTCTCCCCCTTTCTCTTCTCATATATCTCTATCTCTCTCTCTTTCTCTTCCTATATGTCTTTATGTCTCCCTATCTCTCCCTCTCTATATATTTATATCTTCCATCTCTATGTATCCCTCCCCTCTCTCTTTATTTATCTTTATATTTCTCTCCATATCCCTCTTCTTCTCCTTCTCCTTCTCCTTCTCCTCCTCCTGCTCCTTCTCCTTCTCCTTCTCCTTCTCTATCCCTATCTCTATCTCCTTAACCCCCCCTCCACCTCTCTCTATTGCAAACATTACATGATTCTAGTGGTAATGGAACCTGATTATCTTCTTAAGTCAGAGAAGTCGTGTTTGGATCTTTGTTGATTTGAAGCTATCATTTCTCTATTAAGACCTTTGTTGCACAAACAACATCATTTGCTAAATGGCCTACCAATTGACCTCGTGTAGTGCACAAATGTATGCAAAAAATAGACCAAATTTCCCCTAATTGACCATCCACACCTCTTCTGTGTACCCATTGCACACCAAGGTGCAATTGCTAGTTTTATTTCAATAGTTGAAAAATTATCACATAAAACGCTTTTTTCCTTGCTAAAAGGATAAATTGTCATGTACTCATGGCACAAATTAAAATTTTAATTTGATAACAATTGTCAACTATCACTATTACTTTTGTGTCAAAATATATATATATATTCTTAAACATTATCTAATTCAATACTTTAAAGTCAATCTTGATCTTAAAAAATAAGACAAATGTTTATCATATTTTAATATAAATTAAATGTAAAATTAATGTAAATTATTTAATTTAATATAGATAACATTTAAAGAGTGATCTACAAGTATCTTCTACTCATAATGGCCACAAACCTTTAGACGGCCATCAAATTAAACTCGTCACTGAAATGGGCAAAAGAAGAATTAGGCCGTTCGATACGGTATTTTATTCAGACAAAGGCCTTTACCAGCCGGAGACTCCAGCACGAACGAATCGTGAGTCCAATATGACGCATTTTGATAACTCATTTCCACGGATTATGACCAAAATAACTGCGGCTACTGAAATTTTCTTATGAAATCTCTGCGGTTTTCAGGATGAAAAGTGACAGGTGGCTATAATATCAATGGACGGGTCAGGGTTACTCAGGGCCTATGTCGTTTCTGACTTGTCATGCCATTTAATATTTATTTCTTGAGGGGTAAGTTACAGATGGTTTCGTTTCAAACCATTAAAAGAATAGACATTACATCAAATACCTACTTTGGATTTCCCTTAAAAATCATGATTAAACAGCGTTTTTGCCGTGTCTGGCTGAAGATGCAAAGCAAGTCGAAACCCGGACGCAAATCCTTTTAGTCTATTTAATTTGACAGCTGACAGAGTAATGTCTGACTCGTACTTCCGTGTGGGTCTAGACAACGGGCTTCATCTGCAACTTGCAGCCTGACACATTTCCTCACGTTTCCAGTCCAACGGATCTCTTTATCTCGGAAGTTTCTCATTGGAACTTTCTAAAAGGAAAGTTCGGTTATTTTAATGGATACAATTGTAGTAAGAATCTCTTCAAACCTGGCGGCCTCCAACCAGTGCTCGCTTGTATTGGCGGCTTTTTATTTTCATCCTCTCACGCGTTCTGTCGGCCTGGCAACAGTTGGAATCACTTTCTTCAACTCAATAAAATTCACGCGTTACTGTATTCTCATTCTCATTCTACTCATTTGTGTTCGTCAGTTGTGATCTCTGGATTTTTTTTGTTTTTCATATTCTAAGAAACGCCGTTGAAATGGCTTGCGTGAACAGAGTTGCAGGTTTGGAGGAAGGGGGAACAGAGCAGACAATTCATGATCCGTTGGGGATGGAATTTCAAGTTCGGGATATAATGAAAGCAAGGCCTAGTTTCAAATTGATTCTGGGCATCTTCTTACTTTCTTATGCTCTGACTTTTGCCTGCATAAGCTTCATTAACCCCATAACTGATCTATGTAAGCTCAATTTATTGCCTTTGAGACAGTTGTTCCTGTTTTTGTTTTTTCATCTTTTGTTGGTTAATGGGTTCCTGATATTGTACTGATATGAAGCTAATAAATTCTTGTTTCTTGATGTAGATGTCACTAAAGGGGGCATATTTAATTCAAATATAAATCTACAGACTCATATAGCCCTTCATAATCACCATTTAGAGATAACACAGCAGCAGCAGCAGAAGAAGTCTGAACTTGATGCTCTCAGCTGCTCTTCCCTCATCAATGGTAAAAACGAAACTCCTCTTTCTTTCTGCGTAGATACAAGTTTTGTGGGTGACGACATCCGAGGAAGAAATTAATCTAGAATGCTGTAATTTGTTGTGGCAGATGTAGGAAGAAATAATGCTTCTGGTGGAAATGGCAGAGGAATTCTGTGCTGTAACCGTTCTCACTACAGGACAGACGTTTGCTATCTGAGAGGGGACGTGAGAACCCACTCTGATAGTGCCTCCATTGCTCTTCACGCCCACAATCATAAATCAACTCAGGAGAAAATCAGGCCTTATACACGCAAATGGGAGCAGAGCACCATGAGCACCATAGATGAAATCACCCTCAAAACAGGGGATGATAAAGATGAAGCCTGCCAAGTCCAGCATGATGTGCCTGCCATAGTATTCTCCACGGGAGGATACACAGGCAACTTATACCATGAGTTCAACGACGGTTTGATTCCTCTCTACATAACATCTCAGCACCTCCATGGACAAGTGATATTTGTGATTCTTGAGTACCATAATTGGTGGATGACAAAATATGCAGAGATTGTTGCGAAGCTCACCAATTTCCCAGTCATCGATTTTAGCAAGGATAAGCGTGTCCACTGTTTTCCAGAGATGATAATCGGCCTCAACATACACGACGAATTAAGTGTTAATCCAGCGCTCATGAAAGATGGTAAAAGCATTGGAGACTTCCGGGCACTTCTGAGCAAGGCATACGCCCCTAGATTGAGTTCCATGCCTCGACCACAGAGCATTCACGAAGAACAATCATCCTCCCTAAAGGCTCCCGGGCTCGGCAATGTTTTAGAAAAGCCCAAATTGGTAATTATATCAAGGCAGAAATCGAGGGAAATGATGAACCAGAAGGCAATTGTTAAATTGGCAGAGAAAATTGGGTTCGAGGTAGAAATACTGAATCCCAAAAGAAACACAGAGATGGTAGATATGTTTCGAGCCTTAAACTTGTGAAAATTCTATTGCAGTTACTGATTATTAATCTCCTATCTAATACATAGATTATTTGACTCTGAAAATTAATTCTCAGCAAATATCGAAAAATAACACAACTGCAACTTCACCAATAAAAACTCACAAGAATAGAAAGAAACATTCACAATAATGAACACAATATTTTTGGACAAATTGTCCGTTGGAAAAACGAAGGGAAAACCACTCTTGCTTGGGATGAGGGT
This sequence comes from Sequoia sempervirens, assembly GCA_007258455.2. NCBI lineage: Eukaryota > Viridiplantae > Streptophyta > Pinopsida > Cupressales > Cupressaceae > Sequoia > Sequoia sempervirens. The sequence goes on from VDFB02326072.1 coordinate 11,517, forward strand.
ATATTAAACTTCAGCAGAATTAAGGAATACAAAAAGCGCTTTGCTTCTTCTTGTGAACTCAGGCAATATTCTTCTCTAGAATTATTCCCTCAATTTCTCCTATTTGAGAAATTCCACATTTGCTATCTAGCGCTATCAACTGGCGCCCTTGCTAACACTGCAAGACTATTTGCTCTCACTGCAATTCTACTACTTGCTAACACTGCAAGTCTTTCTCAAGTATCTCTACTTGCTATCACTGCAAGTCTACTTGTTGTTATTGTTGTTGTTCTCCAATTGCCCATTGATCCCTTTTTATACTTTTCTCATTGGAAAACCAATGGCCATGATTTAATCTCAATCAATGGCTAAGATTAAATAGACTCTAAAAACCCTAACTAACTGGATTCTAGAAGTCTCTAGGAGAATCAATTTATTTAATTACGCATTATCTGAACAACTCGACCCTTTTAGCGATTATTTATCCGCGTAGTCTCAACCCCTCGACCAAACAAGGCCACCGGTAACCCAGAAACCATAATAAACTCCTGCGCGTGCATGCATGCTAGGCTGCTATGTATTACGCCTCTGCGCGAGAACTCAAAACCACGGAACTTACCTTCTGCTGTACCAGAGAGACAGCTCGATCAAAGCTAAACAGCCTCACGAAGTGTTTTCACGTCCGTTGTATGCTTGCACGCTTGTCTGCGTCGATTATAACCTCTATCAACGATACCATCACCTCGGTATATCGTTCCATACCGATTGGTATAATCACCGCAGCACATGTTTTTCAACGTGTATTTCTCGATGCTACCATCTGCCGCGGGTGCCCGATCGCGCCAGATCGGCGTGATCAGCTCCTTGCCTATGGTTGGTCTGGGGCACAACCTCCCACACATGTTGCACACTGTGGGAATTTATACTCCTCAATGTTGTTGCATCTTACTCCACACTTTGGCATGCGGCCTCGATAGCTAGAAGGTTCACTATCTACCAATTGACTAACTAATGCCATATAGTCATCATACCTGGCTGGTTGTCTCCGCTGTCTACTACTCATCCTAGGAGCTCCCACAAACTCCTGAGTATCCCTTTGTGACTGTTGGTTCTTGCTACCAACTGTAGAGGATGAAGTATCAACCTCCATATCACCCTGATGCATCTCTTGGATCTGCTGCATCTGCTGTTCCATACTCTGCGAATTCTCAGCACCTCAGCTTGTGCATGTACTAGTAACTGTACTCGAGCTTCGCTGTCCTTGATCTGGTTGAACGATCCTTGGAGCTTCCACTAACTGCTCACTCTGATCATCTGCTGGCAAATCTCTGGACCTCCTAAATGCCTTGTCCTCCATGAACTTGACATCACGCCTAACTATAGTCCTCTTGGTCCCTGGAATAAATATCTGATATGCCTTTGAAGTTTCACTGTACCCCACAAAGTACCCCTTCTCTGCAGTTTGATCTAACTTGGAACGTGTCGCACCTGGAATGTGACAATACGCCAAACTCCCAAATATCCACGGAAGTGGCTGACACCTGGCTTCTTCCCTGAGAATGCCTCCTCTGGTGTCATCTTGCCTAATACCTTATGTGGAACCCTGTTTTGTATGTACACTGCTGTACTGCATGCCTCTGCCCATAAGTAACGTGGCATATCTTGGTCATACATCATAGCCCTTGCCGCCTCTGATATAGACCGATTCTTCCTCTCAGCAACCCCATTCTGTTGTGGGTTGTAAGGAACAGTCCACTCTCTCTTGATTTCTTCCCTGGTACAGAACTCCTGGAACTCTTTTCCTTCGTACTCGCCTCCATTGTGCGGTGAAGAACCAGCTGTCTTCCTCACATGGTCTCCACAGAGCTTTGAACTCTTGGAAGCAGTGAAAACCTCATCCTTGGTCTTGAAGTATATCGGTCTTCACGGAGAAATCATCAATAAAAAGTAACAAAGATACTCATATCCCCTAAAGGAGACTTAATTAGAGCATTGGTCCACCTTAATACAGATGTACTAGATCAAAAGAACACCCTTGGATCTGAGTGTCACTCCTTGGAAAAATTGCTGTAAACTTCCCTAACACATCCCTTACATACATCATCATGCTCACATTGCTCACCCTCGAGAACACACATCCTTTGTCTCCGCGAAGCAATTTAAGTGCTCCATGATGTATATGGCCCATCCTCCTATGCCATAGCTCTCCCTTGATCTACAAATTCACTGGCACGCTCGCCGATTGCCTTATGAGTATCAAGCTGCGGCTTGTAAAAATAGGCCGCTCCTAACTCTAATAGCTATGGGTGATTTCCAATCCTTGTGCTTAATTAACACACTTGCCCCTCTAAAGAGTACATTGTAACCTTTATCCTGAAGGGCAGATATGGAAATCAAATTCATACCTAAGCCTGGCACATGCAACACATCATGAATGGGAATCCGCTTACCATTCTCCCTCTGAAATAGAACAGTCCCTTTCCCAACTGGATTGAGCTTGGACATGTTCCCCATAGAAATCTGCATTCTGATGTCCTTCTCCTTATAGCTGGAGAAGTACTCTCTAACTCCTGTCATATGAAATGACGCCCCACTATCTATATACCAAACACCCTGTGAGGTTGAGCTAGCCATACAAGCTTGAGAGCTTAACCTCATCCTCCATTCTACTAGAGAGCTCATCTCATTCTAGAAGCTGCTGTCCGCTTCTGCCTTTCTTCCTTTATGGCAATCACGACATAGTGGCCAAACTCGCGACAGCCATAGCACTTGACTTTAGATAAGTCCTTCTTCTTCTCACCTTGTGGATTTGATCCTTTACTAGACCCCTTCTTTGCTTTCCCTTTTCCTGCAAGGGCAACGTTCTCCTGTTCTGCCTCACTTTGCTGACTCTTGCTACTGGTCCTACTGACAAGACTTAGTCTAAGCTCCTCTTGAGTGAAGTCACTCCAAAGTCGATCCCAACTTGGCAAGGTGTCTCGTCCATTAATAACTTGAACAAAGACATCCCACTGCTTAGTAAACCCATTTAGGGCTATCCGCACTAGCTCGTCATCACCTAGATTATCTCCAACAGCAGCCAACTCATCCTTGACAAGTCTGAGTCTGGTGAGGTAACTTGTCACGTCCTCTCCCTTGTTCATCCGAGTAGTCCTCAACTTTTCTCTGAGAATCAGCTTCCGGTTAGTGGTAGCATTCTGGTACAGATTCAGAATGGCATCCCACATCTTCTTCGCTGTATCTAACTCTGCGACATGTGGAACAATATGATCCTTGACACCATCAAGAATCAGCCTCCTCGCCTTGGCATCTTCCTTCTTATATGCTAAGAGCTGTGCTGGATCTGTAGGTACAGGTACAACACTGGTCACATATTCCTTGATCCCATTCTCTTCCAGCAACAAAGAAATTCTGGCTTTCCAGACACCAAAATTTGAGGCTCCATCCAATCTGTCCTGATCTCTTAAACCTGCTGAGGCCATCTCAAAAGATAAAAGAAAACAAATAATAATTCTGAAGAGGTAGAACTGGGTTTTATAAACCCTCTTTCTATGGCGAGCTTTGTCGCCCTCTCATTTCAGATACCACATGTGAAAATTCTATTGCGAGTTACTGATTATTAATCTCCTATCTAATACATAGATTATTTGACTCTGAAAATTAATTCTAGCAAATATCGAAAAATAACACAACTGCAACTTCACCAATAAAACTCACAGAAATAGAGAAGAAAACATTCACAATAATGAACACAATATTTTTGGACAAATTGTCCGTGGAAAAACCCCGAAGGGAAAACCACTACTGCAGATGAGGAATTATATTAAACTTCAGCAAATTAAGGAATACAAAAACTGCTTGCCTCTTACTGGCAGAGCTCGGCAATATTCTTCTCCGGAAATTCTTCCCTCAATTTCTCCCCTTGAAATTCCACAGCTGCTATCCCCAACGCTATCACTGCGCCCTTGCTAACACTGCAAGACTATTTGCTCTCACTGCAAATTTACTACTTGCTAACACTGCAAGTCTTTCTCAAGTATCTCTACTTGCTATCACTGCAAGTCTACTTGTTGTTGTTGTTGTTGTTGTTCTCCAATTGCCCATTGATCCCCTTTTATACTTTTCTCATTGGAAAACCAATGGCCATGATTTAATCTCAATCAATGGCTAAGATTAAATAGACTCTAAAAACCCTAACTAACTGGATTCTAGAAGTCTCTAGGAGAATCAATTTATTTAATTACATAATTATCTAGACAACTCAGCCCTTTTTTGGAGGTTTCTAGAAAATAATTAAATAATTAAATGACACTTCTAGACAATGGAGACACCTGTCCAAGCTACATAAATTAACAAAACTCGTGTGATGTTATGGTGGGCGTTCATGGTGCTGCCATGACACACTTTTTGTTCATGAGACCTGGCTCTGTGTTCATACAGATTGTGCCTTTGGGTACTGACTGGGCTTCTGCTACTTATTATGGACAGCCTGCCACCAAGTTAGGATTGAGATATCTTGAGTACAAAATCCTTCCAGAAGAGAGCTCTCTGTTTGCAGAGTATGAAAGGAATGATCCCGTTCTTAGAGACCCGGATTTCATTAACAGGAAGGGATGGGAGGAGACAAAGAGGGTGTATCTCGATGGGCAGAACATCAAACCTTTGTTACAACGGTTCAATAAGACTCTGCTCTCTGCCTATTCCTCTGCACTTGCACGCAGACATAGGAATTTGTCTTCTATTAACCGTTAGCCGGTTTTGTATTTCTAAAATTGTATAATACTGTGGGTTATGTATATTAATACAAGGAGAGCTCTGGCTGAGGATTGGAAGAACGGTAATGGCCCCTGTAAATTTTGAGGAGACAAACGGAGATACTAGGAAGAAGAAAGATTACACAACTACTAAATATTCTTAGCAGGTTACCTGCAAGAGTATTAAATACAGGCAAAGGATGGCAGTACAACAATATAATTTTTTATTATTTTTCATTCGTTTCATCTCTGGCCAATTAGATTTTGATTCAGTTCTTTCCCATGAGAGTTAAGCGATAAAGATTTTACATTTTTTTTTGGTTCACTTCTTTCTCTTGGGGATTAAGCAATGAAGACTTTTATGTAAAGATTTTACATTTTTTTTTTGGTTCACTTCTTTCTCTTGGGGATTAAGCAATGAAGACTTTTATGTATCTGTCTTTTCTGCATAAGTTAGTTATGAATGAAAACGAAATGGTGAGTATCACCACTAACAACCACGTCGGTCCAAAGAAACCAAAAAAACAAGTCTCCTTCAAAGCCATAAAATTTCTATGGTGTAAGCATTTTTTCGATAAGGATTCTATGGGTATTGATGTCCTTTTCCAAATGAATTATAGTTAAGTGGGTGCACCTGAATTATTAGAATGAATAGGTATGAATTTGTTTTGCAAAGTTTTGACATTTTATTTAAGTATTATATAATTAGCAATTACATTTATTTTGGTATGAAGGTAATTTTTAATTAATTTTAAATGAAGAAAAGAACATAAATAACAAGTTTTATAAGAAGGGTAGTTGTTTCAAATACAATAGAAGAATCTATTTAAATTATATCATTTCATATGTGTATCTTGTATATAGTAAAGAGTAATAATATAATATGAAGGGAATGGTCTTGAACTTTGTGACTAAAATTGTATGTGGAAGATTTCTTCTTGTCTCTTTTAATGATAAAAGTATTTTTTTAGATTAATTAGTTGGGGTTCTATTGGTCCCTAACCTTGAAATCATAAGGGTTTGTTCACAGAGCCCACAATCCATATAATTTTTTTTGTGAGGATACCATCTTAAGTAATGTTATACTACTGAGGGATACTATTGTAGCTACAATTCTAGATATCAATGAGGATATCACTTTCTTATAATTCAAATTGCAAGGATATCACCCTCTTCTCCTTCGTTCCTTCTCTAATGTCTCCTCTAGTTCCTCCTCCTATGAGTCTACCACTCTCAACTCCTCATTCTCCTTGCAAGACTACCCACTCTCATTGATCCTTTCTCGCTTTCAATTTCCTCCTATAAGGCATCTCCTCTTCTCCAACATATTCCTCTAGCTTGAACGTCTTTCCCCTCCAAAATCATCCTTTAGATTGAACAACTTTCTCCTTTGATCTCCTCCTACAAGGCAACTACTACTCATTATTCCTCCCACTTGTGTTCCCCCAACACATATCCCCAACATCACTTGCAAAACTACTATTATGTCAATCAAATAAAACAAGAATAATACTTTAGAATTCCTTCCAATTTACTAATGTGTCACTCCAAGAGATTTAAACATTGGTCTCCAACATGAGAACCAAGTGGTCCTACCACTTGACCACAACCCCCTAAGAATGATTAAAAATATGAGTTTAATTTAAGTTAATTAACTTAATACAATCTTTAAACTATAATTAACCTATATTAATTTAGTTATGGATTGATAACCACAAATGGCTATTTGAAAATGAAATGCAACAAATTTAGGTACTCATCTCTACAACCAATAATGGAGGAATAAAGTTGATGATGTGCAAAATCAATTCAAGTCAATTATGAGTGTAACATCTCTATCCATATAGCATAGTAAAAACTTAGGTTTTTAACCTTGTAGTAAATAAATCAATTCCATAAAAATAGGAAGTAATTTTTTTTCTCTTTTAACATCAAAGTTTACACTTGCAAATTTTGATAACATAAAACATTTCATAAACGAAAGATCACATTGCTTTTCAATCTGAAAAGGAGATACAACTTTACTTTTTCAATTTCACATAAATGTTTACAATTAAGTAAGAAATTAACAATTAACTATTGAGTTCAAGGTCAAGAATTTCATATCTGAATTACTTTTCTATCTCACAAGCATCGACATGTCATCTACAAGAGGGAGAGCATCACCCAAGCATTTTACTTCCAACCACAGATTGACAGTCCCCTGCACACCTTCCAACTAGAAGTGGCCCTACCCTTCAATGAAGAGTATAGACAAGGACCCCCTACTATTGTCATCTGAGTTTTGGTGTTGTGTCCTACTTAATCAATACGGCCATACAACTATAGATTCCTTCTAACTATGTATGACTCTACTAAATGGTTAGGCAACTCTAGAGCACAGTGAACCGATAAGTGCAAGCATAGACTTTTGCACTTACTTTGGCCAAAGTTTTGAATTAAATTCAATCACTTACTTTGGATTTGTACGTTCACCCACCTCTAACTCAACTTGGAAGCCTTTACTAACCTAAGGTTAATCCAAACCTACTGTTTGATCAATGGTTAACTTATTTTAAAATTCTTTCTCATAATATATTGACACCCTAAGTCAACATTTAACTAGGTAGGTTAGTTATTTCTAACTTCGAACACCCGAGTTATGTTCATGTAACTACCTGGGTCTTGGCTACTACCACTTGTTCGAGTCCTTATTAAAACACGTGAGAATAACTACTCTCATAATTTAAACTTTCAACAAATCTTGATGACAAAATGACATCAACTTGACCTTCCTAGCCATAATATGGCATAATGATAACATATTAATTAACCCCATAGTGATGGGTATCTTTTTACAAAATAATATATCTTCTCATTAGGGTTTAGAATTTCTTTGATAAAACCTATAGTCTTGTTCATAAAGATTACCATTTTAAAATATAAATTTTTTGACAAAAAAAATTGTTGAAATAATTGCAAAGGAATAACTGACATAGAATACAAATTAAGCATCTTTAATCAGGGTCAAAGTATTGTCCTAACTTGGGTTTCTCAAAAGTTCCTCTGTTCTCTTTTCTTTTTGGTTCAAGAATAATAATAAACAATGAAAATGTGATTAAACTCAAACCCTTCTTCATATTTCTTTATTGAAACAATATATATTTTATTTGTATCAAACTAATAAAATTCCAAATGGAAAGAGGGAAAAGATCATTTCTATCAAGAATTGACTTAGACTCGCATAATTTACAAGGTAGGATTCAAACTCTTATCTCTGTTGTTTTCTTTACATAAAGAAATAATATTGTCAAGGTTTAACTATTTTCTAGTTTATGGAAAAAAAATTTCCAACAAACACAAGATAAACTATTTTAAAATTGGAAAGATTAGGAAATAAATGATGGTTACTTGCCTACTCAACTTGCACAGTTGAGAAACTTGTCTTTAGCATGCAATTACTCAGCCAAATCTTGTGGCAAATCAAATAGGAAAACTCTAACTTCTGCTCTAGAATTGAAATGCAATTTTAACAACAGTGAGCAATATTAAGCTCTATCTCAGGTCCATTCAATTTGATCTCATTTGCAAGACACAGGTCTCTACCAAGAATACTAAGATAACTTCAGTAAAAGTGCACACAATTCCAATTTACAACCCACGGTGGACTAAGAGAATGATGTTTCCTCTCTGCATTTGCAAAGGATTCAAACAACCAGCTCCCCCTCTCCCCAAAACCATAGAAGATAGCAAGAAATGAATAATGATAATCGTGCTAAGAAGAGCCACGATAAGTTTTTACAACCACACAATAACTACCTTCCAAAGTTGGCATTCTTTTTTATCCTTCCTGGGTTTTTAGATTAGCTGAATAACTGAAAATGCCTTCAGTTTTAGCACCCAGCCCATAACTAACTCACATAGCCGCCCTTTTCAAAAGACACAACTTCAAGGACAAGATAAGAGCAGTTTTAAGATGGTTACAAGAGAATTTTCATGCAACAATTACCACGTTGGATGCTTGACCAATTAACATTTTAAATTCATTAGCATTGGTTACCACCTTCGTGGCTTACTCGCATGGCCTAACACGGCTTAAATGTTGAGGCTTACGTTAGCATGTAATTGCTTAAATTTGATAAATACATGAAATTTTCTTATATAATATATAACGTATATATACGTATATATATATATACATAATATTCATTTTTTTTCCAATACCACATATATGTTTACATATATGAATACATCCCTATATCCATACATGTATATACGTATTCTTCCAATCACATTTATATATACATATATATATCCTTATATATTATATACACGATATTTACCATTTACCACAATATATAAGAAATTGAATTAAAATGAAAAGAACAAGATCATTTAACGACTAGCTTTAACTTACCCATATGACGCAACTAATGACTCATAACTCACATTGACTTGATGGGGTTTCTAAGTTGACCTACGTGGGTGGGAATAAACTCATCTCACAATACTAGTAAATCTGTATACCATACCCTTCTCCTGGGTGATACTCTCCCTCTCCCTCTAGAGAGCGTGAAATTTATCATGCATTACTATCATGCCCAAAATTTTCTCAAGAAAAACCCAACAATTTTTTTTTTAAAACAATATTATAATACAGAAGTAAATGTCAATCATACATATATACATCTTGTACGTAGGCAGTAAGGAAAATTAAGTTCCCACTATGAAACAAGCACAAATTGAAAAAGATTATAGTATTGCACGTTAACATTTTTAATTCCTAGCAACAATACAAAAAGTAACATTTCTAATAACGTTAATATTAATATTATGGTTAAAATCAATGTTATTATCAAAGATGGTCTGGAGAGAAAATAACTTAATTCTTAAAAATGTAATTATTATTTCATTGCAAATGCCATTACAAAAGAAAATAATAACCCTCTTACTTTTGTCCACAAAGTTATATTTTTCTCAATTAAATATTTCCAACAAATTTTTTTAACAATAATATTTAAACACTAATATTGACAACTTGTTTTGGCTTAACATCGTTAATGAGATTATTACAAGAACACTTTCATAACATGAATGACTCCATTTATTATACATTTAGAACCACTATCTTGATTAATATTACCCTTCATAATATTATATCTATTTATATTATTATTACTTTTAAATCTAATATATATATATATATATATATCTTTTATTTAATTATTCATCTTTATGAACCGTAGGTTTTTGGCACCATGCACTTCTCTAGCTTTTCTAGGGTTTTTCACCTAAAAGGAGAGAGGTAGGGCAAAAAATGCTAAGGGGTTCATTCAAATTATGTTATGTGTGATGTTATCTAAGCTAAATGAAGTGAACTAAATGCAATTAAGTGATTTATATGATTGAATATGAATGCAAAACTAAGATTTAAGCTATGTTGAAAAATACACTGTGATATGCAAACAATGAACTAAACGATGAATGAAATGCAAAACATAAAGAAATGGGATGAAACAAAGTGCACCTAGGCAAGATTTGAAGAATCTAGAATCTGTAGAATGTTGTCTGAAATTACTGAAAATCAATAGTGGGACTCATTCACCTAGGGTGGCGAATTAGTCATGTTATTGGTGAAATTTGTCGAGAATCAAGTTTCTGACTATTGGGATCCAGAATTTGAAAAAATCTAGATTTCCAGTCTTAAAGTGGGACTCATTCACCACTGGTGATGAATCAGTCATCTCCCAAAATTATGAGAAATTAGGAGACAACTCTGCAACACCAGATCTAGAAATGTTTGCTTATCAGGTTGTCGAAATCAATTCTGTGGGAAACAGATAGAAAACCTTCTCCAAGCTTGAAATAGAGTTGATTTGACTTGAAGCACCTAGTTGACTTGTTGACCCATCTTCAATCACCTAAATTCTTGTAAAATATACATACAAAGGTCTACAAACACACATGCAAAAGGGGGAAAATGGTTGAGAGTTAACAAATAGGGGTTTGCCTTGGTCAAACCCCACTTTGGTAATCAAACCCTTAATGAAATAATGAAACACAAGAGAATGATAAAATAACAACATGCAAATGCTATCAACTTACCAAACCCTTGATGAAGAAAATCTAAAGTTATGTCAATGGATGCTCCAAAATGCTTGAATAGTGCTTGATAAAATGTTGTGAGATGCTTAAATGCTTAAGATGATGTATGAATGAACGCTTGAATGAATAGGGATTAGAATGGATGTAAAAACACTTATTTATACAATCTTGTGCCTTAGTAACCTGTTGATACCTCATCACAGGCCAACATCAAGTGATTTTGAATTAAAACCCAAAAGGAAATTTAAAATATTTTGAATTTGGAGCCAAGGGGGACTCATTTGCCACCCATGGCAAATGGGTCCCACCTAGGACTTGAAAATGGGTGTCGGGAATTATCTTGCATTTAATGTTGTTTTTTGGGTTTACATTCAAAAATACACTTAATTAAAGCTTATAAGGGCATAAAAGGGTCAAATAAAGCATAAGAAATGGGTAAATAGTGAAGTTATGCCTAGAAAAGCATGAAATCTTGTTACAAGACTTTACAAAACTTCAAAATAGGACTTGCTTAGTGATGAAAAGGTGGTTTTTAGGTAAACTGTAATGAATAGAGTCTAGAAGAGTGTAGAAATGCTTTACAACACTTCACAACACTTTCACAAGATGTCATTATTTGAATTTTAGTACCTAAATATGCATGTTCAAGCCATGTTACATCATAAAATCGAGGAGAAAAATAGATCAAACATCATAAAATAAGAAAAATAGATCAAGCCATGTTAAAGCGGCTTATGTAAAATGTGGGATACGCTTCGAAAGCGGTGTTGGTGAGCTGGAAGTGCCATGATTATCAAACTCAGAGCTCAATATTTGCAAATTTTACTAGGTTAAAATTGAAAATGACATGGAAAATGACATTTTTAACCTATATAATGGTAAAATTGGGGCATTTTTATCATATTTTCACATAGCAGGGGCAATTTCTTCATCAAATTTTCATTTCATATCTCTTCGGGTCAATTTCTTCAAATCATTAGTTTCGAACGATGAATCAACATCTTCAAAATCATAAAAATCAAAAAATTTTACAAAAATCATAAAAAATCAAAAAAAATTCACAAAAATTCAAAATCTTATCGATTCATCGTTCGCGGGGGCATATACATATCAACATTTCGACAGTCAACATTTGGGGCAAAATTCAAAATTCTTTGAAGCAATGCGTAAAACACATCACTTCAAAGAGGGGCAAAATGTATACACCTTAAAATGGTCACATCACATTGTCTGGTAATTAATTAAATATTTTTAATATTTAATTAAAATCTTTGAATTCTATCTGCGTATAAATAAATTTAAATAATTTATTTATATTTCTTCTATATTTTGATTAAATAAATAAGTTTATTTAATCATCTTTTCATATTCATTTCTTAATTAATTAAATAAACATTACGAGTTATTTATATTAATTATCAATAATCTTCGTTTGAATATCTTATTCAAATAAAGATTAAAATATTATTCTTCTTCTAAATATCATTTACAATTAAATATTCCAAAATATTTAATTATTTCCTCTAATCCAATTTAAATATTCATTCTTAAAATCATTTCAAAATTCCTCTAATTCGATTCAAAAATCTATTTATAATTAAATATTCCAAAAATATTTAATTAATTCTTCTAAATATTTCATATTCTTCTAAAGTCACATCATAATTAAATATTACAAAATATTTAATTAAATCTTCCATAGTATAAAAATCAAAAATCAAAATGCAATAAATAAAATTAAATAAATTTATTTATTTATTTAATTTGGGATTTATCTTCAACTCCCGGGAAGCAAACGGTTAAAATAGAAAATTAAATTTCTCTGTTTATGTGCAGGCTTGTTCCCGTGGGTTGAAGACAGGAATCCATCCTTCTCTCCAACCTCTCAACCTCCCCCATTTTCTTCTCAACCTCTCCATCTCTCACCATTCAAACTTACCAGACAATCTCACAGCCGTAGATTCTTGCTAGCCGGGATGGAGCCTGCAAAAATCTATAAATACAACTGTCGGGAGCTCCAAAACATATAGAAGTTTTTAGCAGAGAAACTATAGTCAAATAGCTCTTAAGCATCCATAGCATAAGCCTTTTTAGCATTCACTTTCATAGCATAGTAGCATATCATGATACATTTCATTCACAGCCCCTGTGCATAATCTACAACCCCTGTTCATATCCGTTAACAATTTCACTCCACCAGCATATAGAATAGTAGTTTTCATTTGTATACTCGTTCTACAGCAGCCATTTGGAGGAGCTTACATCAAATCTGAGAGCAGCAACTTCAAATTCCTGGAGATAGAGGAAAATGGAACGGCTCTGAAGAAATCTTGCTTATTTGAATTTATTTAAATTTCTTTAGATTAAGGTTTCATTTAGTGTTTTGTTTTCAATTAGATTAATAAACAACATTAACACATTTTTGGCGCCCACCGTGGGGCTCTTGCCCCCTTTTTAATGTTTTATTTGTAGTTTCTTTGACAGGTTACAGATAAAAACAACGGAATAGCGCAGACAACACGTTTCGGGAATGTCATCTCCAGTTTAGTGCATCTGAAGTCTGTTGCAGTGCCCGTGATCATCTTTACAGTGCCTGTGATCATCTTTGCAGCGTCCATAATACTTATTGCAGCGCCTGTAAAATCTTTTGCAGCACCCATGATCAGTTTTGCAGTGCTCATAATCCATTTTGCAGTGCCCATAATACTTATTGTAGTGCCCGTAATCATTTTTGCAGCGCCTTTAATCTCTGTTGCAGCGTAATTTTTTTTAAGGCCGTATATTCTGTAATCTGTAACTATAGATTAGTCTAACTGATTCCGACGCAGCCGCGGACAGTTAATAATTTCTAAGCATAAAATTAACCAATCCTAGGGTAGTCATTTAAAGTAAAAATTAACCAATCCTAGGGTAGTCATTTAAAGCATAAAAAAAGAACCAATCCTAGGGTAGTCATCTAAGGTAAAATGAAGCAATCCTAGGGTAGGCACTTCATCTTTTATTTTGGGCTTAAAATGAATTTTCTTTTTATGTGAAGCAAAATCTTCACTTAGTTTAGAAAATTTTCATTTGGTGCTTAAAAACTGATCCTTTGTTTGCTTTGCTTCAACGGTGATAGGCCTATGCTCTCCCCTTAACTGGGTGATCAAGATGCCAAACTCACCTATTTCCTTTTATGCATTTTACAACTTTGTTAAAACCTTGTAGAGAGCCTGCTCTTGTGGGAAAAAGTACTCACCCAAGAGGAACGACTCAAGTGGGTTCAAGCCAAAGCTAGGCTATTCCACCCCACTCTAAAATTTAAAGAAAAATTGGGGAAACCCTCTTTTGACGGTAGTGTGCATTGATAACCATCCCCAAAGCCTTTGTTCTAAAGGTAGGGAGGTCTCTCGAGGAAGTCTATCATTTGCTGCACCGAACGGAAACCCTTACTACGAACCTAGTGTAGTATCTTACTGAGTCAGTTTTTGAACATCATTTCAATCACAATGCAGGGGAGGGAAGAATCTACCCCCAAGATACTCACCATATAACTGCCAAGGATTGTTTGCTCAGGGGATCCGGTATCCACTTTCGTCACTCTGAGTACGCACCTAGAAAAGACAAAAACACAGGCGCCCTTTCGAGGGTGACACGGCTGTGTGAGTCGACGCAGTTCTAAGATGTGGGCTGTTGATTGCTATGATGACCTACTTGAGAACTAAGAGTGAGTCTGTTTGAAGTGCTTGTCATGTGTAAAACCTGTTAAAACAATTTTTGAAAAATGTTTTGGTCATACACTTAATGTTTAAAGACAACTATTCTACAACTTACTTGATGTGTTTTCAAAACATTAATTCAGTAAAGATCATCCAAAACTCACAATTACATTGATTACACTTATCATTTTTCGAGACTAGGATCAAATCTCAAAGTGCATCTTTTCAAACAAGTTTTGATTATTGATTCAACTTCCCCAACATGATTCTGATATCCTTTCATCTTGGAAGCCACAATCAAGAGTTAGAAACATTATTTGATCATATCATAAGATTTTCATCTTATCAGATCAAGACATCATTTTTGCACTTATAAAACTGTGATCTAA
>VDFB02326073.1:0-22308 GCA_007258455.2 Sequoia sempervirens
TATATTATGTTATAGAAGATGCAAGTATTTTTGATGGTGAATCTGATTATGGAGATGATGATGATGAATGTTTGTTCATTGCCTTAAAATATGAATATGTTTCTACTAACTCTAAAAGATGTGTGAATGAATGCCTTCTAGAGAGAAAGGATAAGATTGAAGGTACTTTGGTATCTACTTTTCATGCTAGATAGGATAAGAAAAATTAGATCATTAACATTTTTTGCTCTAATCATATGACCTGAGACAAGAGCAATTTTTTTAAACTTTAAAAATATGACGGAGGACTTGTTAGATTTGGTGATGATTTAGGTGCTAAGAAATGTGGAATAAGTTCAATCAATTTTGATGGAAAGCATAATGTTGATGATGTCTACTATATTAAGGGTTTAAGGCATAACCTTTTGAGTGTTGGACAAATGTGTAGTAAAGGATACAATCTTATGTTTCAAGATGATAGATGTGAGATCAAAAAAGGGTCCACAACTGTGATTGTTGTTGGAAGAAGGGCAAATGGAAATGTTCATTAGCTTAAAGGTGTTGATGGTCACTATTTTATAACTCAAATTAATGAAATTTGGTTAAGGTATAGGAGGATGTGTCACATTAATTTTGATAATTTGGTAAGAATTAGTTTAGTTCAAGTAGTTAGAGATCTGCCAAAGACTACAAAACCTATCAATGTTATCTACAAAGATTGTCGGATTGGAAAGAAAACAAGAAGTTTCAAAGGATAAGAACAATCTTCTACCAAATTGTTTGAGTTGGTGCATACAGATCTTTGTGGTCCTACAAGAGTAAGAAGTCTTCAAGGTGATAGGTATTTCATGCTTTTGATTGATGATTATTCTAGAATAACATGGGTTAATTTTCTCAAAGAAAATTTTGAAGAACTAGATAAGTTCACAACATTTAAAGTTATGGTTGAGAATGAAATGGATATGTAGATAAAATGTTTGAGGTTTGACAGAGGTGGAGAGTTCAACTCTAATGAATTTAACATGCTTTGTGAGAATCATGGCATAAATAAGCACTTGTCTGCCCCTAACACTCCTCAACAAAATGGAGTGGTTGAAAGGAAAAGCATAACCATTCAATAAGTTGCAAGGACTATGATGAAAGAAGCTAATCTACCAGAAGTCTACTGGAGAGAAGCAATTCATATTGTTGTTTACATACTTAACAAAGTTCAAGTAAAATAAAATAGTACAAAGACTCTCTATGAGTTGTGGTATTGAAGGATCCCTACTATCAAATACTTTAGAGTGTTTGGAAGCAAGTGATATATTAGAAGAGATGAAGAAAACTTGGGAAAATTTGATGCAAGGTCTGATGAAGGAATATTCCATAGATATTCTACTAAAAGTAAAGCCTACCAGTGCTACAACAAGAGACTAAGAAAGATTGTTGAGAGTACAAGTGTCAAGGTTGATGAATATTTTTAGAACTCAGTAGTGATAGATGGATATGAATCAAATGAGCCTGATTGTAGAGAAAAAGAAAAATCTAAAGAAAAGGAAGTGTAGATTGAAGAGGAAGAAGCTCTGAAAAAGACCCCTAGAACCCCTAAGTATGTGTAGAGGAATCATTCTCAAGAACATATCATTGGAGACAAAAGTAGAGGTGCATTAACAAGAAGGAAAACTGTTGAAGAAGAGGTAAATTTATGTTTACTTTATGAAGTGAACCTAAGACAATGATTGAAGCATGCAAAGATGAACATTGGATGATGGCTATGGAAGAAGAACTACTGTAGATTGAGAAAAATCAAACTTGGTAACTTTTCCCAAGACCTACAAATAAAAATATAATTGGATCTAAGTGGGTGTTCAGAAACAAACTAAATGAGAATGGAGAATTGGTAAGGAACAAAGAAAGACTTGTGTGTAAGGGCTACTCACAAGTTGAAGGAATATATTTTGAGGATACATTTGCTCCCGTGGAAAGAATGGAGGCTATCAAGATTTTTTTGGCTTTTGTAGCACATGAAGGCTTTAAATTTTATCAAATGGATGTGAAGTCTGCTTTCTTGAATGGATAATTGGATAAAGAAGTATACTTGGAACAATCGAAAAGATTTTAGTTATCAAATAAACCTAATATGGTCTACAGATTGAAGATGGCATTATATGGATTGAAGCAAGATCCAAAAGCTTGGTATGCAAGGTTAGATAAGGTTTTGATACAACAAGGATTCAATAAAGGTATCAAAGATAGTAATATTTACTTTAAAGTTGAAAAATATCAAATCTTGATTGTGGTTGTATATGTTGATGACATAATCTTTGGAGGAAATGAAGCTATGTGTAAGAAGTTTGCAAAAGAGATGCAAAAAGAGTTTGAGATGTCTATGTTTAGGGAGATGAATTTCTTCCTTGGGCTACAAATCAATCAAACTAACAAAGATATATTCATTTCAAAATCAAATTATTCCAAAGAAATTTTGAAGAAGTTTGGAATGGAAGACTCCAAACAGGTATGTACTCCTATGGTTACTAGTTGTAAACTGATTAAGAATGATGAATCCCCTAAGGTTGATCAAAGAAAGTATAGATCAATGATTGGTGGACTACTATATCTAAATACTACTATACCAAATATCATGCATGCAGTTTGACTTGTGGCTAGATTTCAAGAAGATCTTAGAGAGACACATGTTACAGTAGTGAAGAGGATATTCAGATATTTAAAAGGCACTCTAGATTATGGCTTATGGTATCCAAAGGATTCTAATTTCACCTTAAGTGCTTACATAGATGCAGATTGGGCTAGTTGTGTTGATGATAGGAAAATTACAAGTAGTGGTGCATTCTTTCTTGGATGTAGATTGGTATCATGGCTAAGTAAGAAACAAGATTCAATTTATTTATCTATTGCAAAGGTTGAATACATTGCAACAACATCTTGTTGCACACAGGTGTTGTGGATGAGGTAAACATTGAAGGATATTAGAGTAGTGTATGATAAATCAAATTCTATAGTTTGTGACAATACAAGTGCAATCAATATCTCAAAGAATCTGGTAATGAATTCAAGGAAAAAACATATTTCAATCAGATATTACTTTCTAAGAGAGAAGGTTGTGGAGAATGAAGTGAATCTTGAATATATGCCTACAAAGGATTAGATTGCTGATATATTCACTAAGGCTCTTCCTAAGGATACTTTTGAGTATGTCTGGAAGAAGTTTGGGGGTCATTGCCCCTCCTTATTTCAACTAGATGCATAAGGAGATGCATCATTCCAATGGATTTTAAGAAACATTCTTTGTTCTGGAGTGATATTGGTGGATACCTCTCAGGGGGAGTAGGTAGTGACATTTTTGTTTGTTGAAATTATAAGAGAGTGTGTTGTCATTGAGCAATGGTTACCGATTTGGTATTGTTTGGTGTGTGCTCCTAGGGAGGAGTATTCGGAGTAGTAAAGGAAAGTAGTTGCAGAAGTAAGCGGGTTGATTTATGACAAAAGGAGAAGAATAAACAATGCAAATATTTTGGTCCTTTTCCATTGATGTCAAAGGGAGGGAGAGAAACATGTAAAAAAAGAATAAGTAATAAGAGAGAGAGTCATGTGAAATAACAAGTCTTCAAGGGGAGAGAATGTGAAGAGAGAAATTCATGAGTATGTTGAGTAAGGGGGAGAAAAGATGAAAGGAAATAGGTATGTACCTTAAAATTCAAAGGATGAAAAAGGGTTTAAGGCACAAGACATCTTTAAGCATAGTGACCTATCTTTCCACAATTGAAACATTTGAAAGGCAACTTACCTTTGTACTTACCAGTACCCTTTTTAATCATCATGGTTAAATAGGTGTATGGGAGAAATGTCTTTAGATGGATCTGAGTTATAAATAATAAATAAATAAAATTATAAACATTTTGAAGATATAAGTGAATCTTAAAAAATATATATATATATATAAATAATATAATATAGAAGAGAGATCATACACCACGCAAGATATTCATGGTTAAAGATGCCTTAAAATATTCAATATATGTAAAATTAAAATAAACCCTTGAGGGAGGGTAATATTTCATGGTACTCCTTATAGAAGAAGAAAATCCATAGTATATCTCTAAATATTCCAAATATGGTATCATACTCAAAGCACATTCTTACAATGCTAAATATGTACTTTATATAGACCTCCTCCTAATAAAATAAAATAGGGGTAAACCATTAATCCTAATGAAGTCCTACTCAGTACCTAATTTAATTACTTATAAAATTTTGTTCACATGACCCAATATGACCAACTTAAGGATGTGTATCATATGTCCACATCTCAATTCTTTTATATATAATATAATATACATAGGCACATAACATATGGATGAGGTGATTAAGCTTGTTAAATAGAGGATTATATAGCATCCAAAAAATAAAAAATATTTATGCAATAATTAGAAGCTAACATTAAAGGTTTGAAGGGGGATTAATTTACTCCTAATGTATAGAAAAACCTCATAAAAAATAATCAAGAAAATTATGATAAGAAATATTTTTTTATAGTGTATCAAATTACAATGTTTTCTCAAGATTCAACCATATAGGGATTTGATTCAAACTAATTTAAATAAATAATCAATTGTCATGGATAAGTTATTAACCTGCCAATTCCATCACCTTGGATTTGAAAAAGCTAAACATGTATTAGGTGAAAGAAAAACATCACATATGTAATCCTAGTAATGTGAAGATTTAAACCTAAAACAATCTCTATACAAATCTACAATGAACTCATGTCGGTAAATAAAAACAAGACACATAAATTTCCTACATTAGCCATAAGGAGGGAACATTTACATATATTGTGGGATCTTAAATTACATCAAGTATAAATCGACACTTTAAATAAGATAAAATTTAAATATATAAGCAAGAGTAGCATAGATATAACTTAGGTGGGAGGATGGGTGGCGTCTTCCCACATAAGTTGTGGGAGTCCGTTTTGAGTGGAAAGGCTGGAGCGGGTGGCTAAGGACGGCAGCCCCATCAGTGGAGCAAGTTATTCATTTCCCGAAGCTCCTCTTCAGCTCGTAATTACTCTCGTGTAGGTGTTATTATTATGAATCCTTCAAGTTTGTACCCGTGACAAATTTGCTTTGGTGTCGGCTGTCTTTTCACGACAGTTCACCTCACTTCGTCCTACACTCATTCATTCGAATGGCAGCTTATTCTGGAGATCTAACATAGTTTTTGTATGGAAAGCATGCTTTGTACAATGTAATAAAGAAGTTAGCAATCGAGGCTTATTTCTTTCTATTTTCAAGGTGACGAGGTAGAAGAAAATTAATTCACTCTCAGTGCTTTCTCTCTCTGGTTTCGAGTCAGGTTGAAGATGGTAAAGTGCTCAACGCTTATTATGGAAATTTTTGTGGACTCCTTGGTGTGCTTTAGGGCGGACACACCAATTTCCCTAGATTACAAAGCAAGGCAAAACATCTTTCGTGCAGTCATTGATCAACGCCTCAAACACATCCTGCTCAATATTGACCCTTTAACCATGGTGACTGTGAAGATGGTGCATAGGAAGGGGCATTTGGAGCCCAAGGAATCATTCAAGATGAACATGCAAATTGTTTTGAGGTTTTTGGCGTTTGTCCTGGATAACCGCACGACCAAGGCGGATGTTAGGGCTCTGGTTTGCAAGTTGTTTAAGAAAGAATTGTTGGGGGGTTTGGAAGAAGTTCTCAAGATGGAAATGCCTGGTAGAGGCATTCCACGCCCGGAGCTGCTAAAAGTCCCAGACGAGGTCGTCAAATTCTACCTACTCTTATTGGATTTAAAGGCGATGACCTTGGTAAGGCACAAGATGATTGTGGCTATGGGGATTAATTTCCTGAAAAAGGTGTTGTGGTTGGAGGTGGTTAACGACTTCAAATGGTTCCAAGAATTTGACGCCTTTGCCAAAGCCAACCGTTTCCTGTAAGTGGCAGGTGTTCTTTTGTCTCTCCCTGCAATTTTCTCAAGGATGGGTGTTTGGTCTGGTCTCTGGTGCTCTAGTCAGCTCAGTGATAACTTGTTTTAAATAGTTTGGTTAATAATTTGGTCTATCTATTACCGGCAATGGCTCGACGTAATGCCAATTTTTGGAATGTTTATAAATTTTGATCCAATGATGGCAGCAGGTTGGGGTAGGGTAATGCTAGTTCTTGTATATGGTTGTCAGCATTGGTGGTGGTTATGTAAGTATCCGATAATAGCATGAGGATGGTTTTGTTAACATCCATAGAAGTAATAGGATTCTAGTCTTGGGGTAGCTGGAAATTTTGGTGTTGCAAATCCTCTGGTTGATTCTTGTTATGCAAACGCATGTAATTTCTCTTTTTCTAGATTAATACAATATTCTCTTACAAAGTCAAAAAAAAGATATAATTTGGGAAACTCTTTTGGGAAAATCCCAACCTCCAAAGTTCTTAAGTAATGTATTTTTAGCAAAAATAATCACAATACATCAATTCCAAATCCTTAGCATGGAGATTAACACCATGCTCCTTTAGAGAAAATCTAGCAACATAACCCTAAAATAAAGTCTCTTTAATGCCTCCATTTCAAGCCCTCAATATATAGACTCATAGAGGCATTTAAAACCACCAAGATACATTATCAAGGTCCCAAATAAGGTCCTAAAATACCATGGTAATAATTCTCATGACCCACACCTTATTTTGGACTCATTATCTCCATTAAAATATACTCTATTCCACGTCATAACATGTGTCATAAATGGAACAAGATTCATAGTCTACTTTGTAACTCACAATAATCATGCTCTTACATGCATCATAAAATGCATCATAAGTAACCCTGACACATTAAACTATCATAATATGATCTTACACATCATAATGATGTTACATACTCTTAAAAATTCTTACACACATTACAAAGTGTTTAGTACATGGCCAAAATTACCATCTCGAAGTTGTATGCCCTCTTTCCCATGTGAGGAAAAAATATTAAATACAAAATGTTGGGATGCAAGGTTGATACACTTTTCCTAACATTCTCCCACTTTTCAAACACTTTGCATGAGAAAAAGGGAAATATGAACGAACTTGTCAGCTATCCACCAAGTGTATAAGAATGTTTCCCCAACTAAAATTCACTCTTATATTGAGATTCATTGAAGCGTCTACATCTACCAAGTAGCTTCTAGTACCATTATCCTTGGTTATACGTGTCTCGTAGCACCACTACCCTTTGGTTGCAAGTGACCCATTATAAGACTACTACTTTAATATGATATCTAAATAGGATCGAGTATATTTCATGCACATGCCTCAATAGATGGAATAGTGAGTACAACCTATCACACATGTACCCAACTAAATTTCACCATAAAATAGGATAAACACACCCACTATTAGATCCCAATTCCTTGTATATCCATATTCCCACTCAATTTCCATCTTCCTTGGTAGAAAACATACACATATACCTCCTAAGTACTCCTACTACAAGGGAAATGTATAATCTAGTGCTCACCATAGAAGTCAAAATTTCACCAACACTCACACAAAGGTATATCTCATGACCTCTAAAACCATCTAATTGTCAAAGAACAAAAAATAATATACAAAACTACAACCAAACTATTGCACAATAGAGCATATTTCCTACAATTTTTTTAAATCACTCTCACCCCTTATATATACAAATCTCCCAAGTTCTCTAAATCATAAAAGATAGAGATTAGAGAGCTTTAAGTTGAAAATATTCACCAATTAGTGAATAGTTGGTTTCAATTAGTTTGATTTTGTGAACATAATAAAATGGACAAGAGTCCAAATCACCTCAATTTTATGAATTATTGGTCCAATGAATGCAAAATAACTACCAATTTATTAAGGGTGCATTTTGCACGAAAAAAATTCCACATTAAACTATATGTTTGTATTGTGACATCACCTAGAATTTTAGAGCCATGTTTTAATAAACCATCATATTCAATAATACCATTAAAATTCCAACTTGTATAAGGGCCAACTTTTACAATGAAGTTATAATTCCATTATCATTCTAGGGCCATAATCACCTTGAAATCATAACATATGTTTTATATTGTGCTTCTAATCACCCAACATTTACATTGACCATTTTACAATCACATAGGATTTACCGCATTTTTACTCTACCATTTTATAATTTGTCATTTTTTGTCAAATTTAAATTCAAATAAATATATTTATAACTTTGAATTATTCGTTTACACATTTTTTAAATCTTGGTTCAAATTGAATTGATTCTTGGACCTTTAGATCCTTTGAAGAATTCTATTTTGAACTTATTTCTTTGGTTTCTTCTATGCCCAATGCTTGCTTGCTACCCGGTGTTCTATTTTTAGTGAGCTATATAAAACTATAGATATTAATAAGTCAATAAAGGAAAGCCATAATTTATTTATTATTTTAGAATATATCATTCCTCTTATTTATTTAATATGATTTTATTGTTATAGATGATATTGAGGAATAAGAAATATAAGCCTTGAGGATCTATGATTCCTTTTGTTGATTTTTTCTATTTAGTTTTATTGTTATATAATATAGATGATACCAAAAACTATTAGTTGAGTATTTGATGGTGATTCATGACCTTAAACATGATATTTTTTATAGTTTCCAACTGATGAGATATGTTGAGTACAATCCAATTTCTCAAAAGTGGTAAAGGGTACTAATCAAAACATAGAAACATAATATCATACATTGGTAATGTGCAATACAACACTAGCATATCAGCCTACAACATTAGGACTTGTAACATCTATTAATGAGCAAGGGAATACCTCAAAGGAAGATTACAATGAGTTACATGACAATGCCAAATATGATGTCTCATAGGACTCCTAGGGTAGTGAGAATAAAAATATTAAGAAATCTAACTTGAAAATTGATGAGGAAAATGGACATCCTACATGGAAGGGGAGAATAAAAGATAAATAAAAATGGCGTGTGAGTGGAATCTATCAAGGATTTTTTTTAATTTATTAGGTGTCAAATTATACATTCATTAAACTAGGGGACAATGAAAAAAATATGAACCTCTCTTAGAATGTAGGAGTAATATTTTTAGCTCAAAATATGGCACGGACAAGAATTTGTAGCTAAAATTTAATACCATAGAAAAACACATGTTATTAAAGTTTATGAAAAAATAACCATAGATGGAAAGGAAAAAATATTATAAGATGGAAAATAGAGAAATATTTTCTTCATGTTAAGCATGTCATGGAATATGATGAGTATATTCAAAAAAGGTCAATCTTGTTGCATGTCGAGGTACAAGGGAAGCTCAATTTGGAAAGATGATGGAAGCAACACAAATGGAATACTTCAACTTATTGATCTATGTCAAACCATGATATTGAGATCAATGAAAGATGAAATATTTTTAATTGCATTGGGATTATTAAAATGAAAGATAAGAAATAAACTTGAAAAGAATTTAGAAAATTGCCTGAGGATGTATATAACTAGATATGATATGGACATAATTTTTATTTTGAAATGGAACTATAAATTTAGAGGTACACATGTGAGAGAAGAGGGTTGTGAAACTTTTCAAACAATATTAATTCATCCAACACAATGAGAAAATCATCTACTAACACTGATGAGATGCAATTGCAGACAAAATAAAATGAAGTCTAGGATCAAGATGACTCTCATAGTCAAAATGAATAGATGATCTAACAATTGGAAGAGATTTAGTAAAAATTTATACTATATTTTATATCCTAAATTATTGTTGATATATTACATTTTTTGTCAATAATACACATTTTTTAATTTCCATTTAAGAATTAACAAATTAACATATTATTATTTTCAAAATTATATTTTAGAATCTAAATTTTCAAATTCCATCACATCCTCCATAGAAAAAAATATTATTAGCAATCCCTTATTTATATCGAATACCCAATATATTGTGTGATAATTTTTAAATGCATTCAACTAAATGCATACTAATCAATAATAGTAGCATGTGCAACAAATTTGTATATAGAAAATAAATATTTCCTTAAGTAAGCTATCAAATAATGGAGATAATTTGAAAAAAAAATGGATCTTATATGAACTTTCAAAAGAATGAATATCATCTTCTATCATTTTTTGACATTGATTAATTGAAGTTGTTATTGAATTGTATTCTACATTTTTCATGGCTAGCGTATCATCTTGTACAACTTACTCAATATTTATGTGTTGGAAACAATTTTTTTTGTAACTAATATAATTGAATTGTAATTTTTAAAAAAAATTAGAACTACGAGTGAAGCTTACCTTTAATATATCATCCAAACATAATTTCAAGGTTATTCATGGTTTGCTAAAACCTAAAAGGTGTGCTACATATATCTTCTCAAGATATTGGTCCTTATCTTATTTCATTCTATCCTCCATCATCTTTTTTAGATCATCCTTTCTAATGATTTTTTTTGTGTCAAAATCTAATGACAAACCAAGGTTTCTAAGACGTTCTACTTTTCCATAATGACTTTTATAACATTTTTTTTATATTCATTCAACAATTCTTCTACTTTAATTGGCTTCATACACTCTTGAATGATAGATGATGCCTTTATTTAGGTATCACTTTGTTTTTGAATTCCTTTGGATATCAATTCATTTTCATTTATTTTTTATATAATTATTTTTTATAGCTTCTATTGAAGTCAATAATTTTTTATTTCAATAACATATTTATTGATCTTCTAAATATCCACCTATAGACTATACATTTATTTAATTTATTTTTTGTTAGCACACATAGGGTGGGATCACTCTTTATAGGGTCATGCCCGAGATTTTGTTGCGATGAGTTGTGATGGGTTAACAAGTGGCAGTGCTAGTGTCAGGCCATAGGCACGTGGCGCCAAGGTGCTTTCCCTGGCGCCATACCCGAATTTTGTATGAGGGGTTGTTACAGACTGACAAATGGCAGTGTTGACAATGGCTCACATGCTTTCCTTTTAGAGGCAATTTTTAGTGCACTTTAGTATGGCCAACCAATTTTGGTAGATTCCCATCCTTACGACCTATAACTAATCATGAGCCATGTTGGCAAAATAACAATGTTTTTTGGAACTCACATGATTAATTTGGGCTTGACTCCTTCACTCGAGCTAACTTGACATGTGGAAATGATTAAACAAGGGGTCTTATCACACAAGCCTTACTTAAATTTGTTTTAACATGCAAGGAGGCTCAGGGATTTGTTGTAAAATATCTATTATGCCTAGCTTCTGCTCATGTGAGAAGGTTGAGGGTTGATATTATAGTTTAGATGTGTTGTACGGGTAGATTGTAATCTTGAAAAGCTCTTAATTGGAAAGCTCTGACATGAGTGGAGTGATCTTTAAAGGATGGCATCAGAGGCCAAGTCAATTGCCTACATGGTTACGATGTGTTTTGAGGATGACATAATGGATACCCCTATGAGGTTGGTTAGCTAACAATGACAAATTACCTTTTTGGGCTAAGTCATAAAGCTTAAGTTGAAGAGGATCTTGCTTGAGAATGATTTCTTTTTGCTCGATGCTATAAAGTTGGTGTTGGGGTGTGTGTTCTTAGTAGTAGAAGAAATCTATACAGAGTGTACATTGACATATCCTCTCGATTTGTCGCTATGTTGTTGGATCTCCAATTTCCAAAGGATGAGGTTTTACAAATAGCAAGGAAGATGGTGAAGCCAAAGCTATTGGGGGGATAAGGAGGTTGTTGGGTTTGCTCAGTTGGGAGTTGGAATTCCAAGGCCAAATGACCTGAGACTACTCAATGTGTTGGGCACAGTGGCTAAACTCTACCCCTTTCTACACTGGATGTCAAGGGAGTTGACTTGCTACTTTGTAGGACATGGGCGATGGTGGGGGTTCAATTTCTGAGGAAAATGTTACATCTGGAATCAATTCATGATTTTGATTGGGTTGGTGTTTTCATAAACAATATGCAGGAGAATGGTGATTAATAAGTTTTATTTTTTTTATGATATAGCCTTATAGTGTCTTCCTTTGGCTTTGTGAAGCAATATTATGTAATAAATTTTGCTGGTGTCAGGAGGGTTTTGTGTAGCCTCCATTTTGATAACTGGTTCTTTTTTAGATTGTTTGGAATTAGGGCATTGGCTTAGGCTAGACTATGTGCAATCTGTTTGGTCATTGGGGAAGAGGCAAAGCTCTCGAATGTACAAAAAAAGTAATCTTTTTTTAATATGAATAAATTATACTCTTACATAGCAACAAAAATAAAATAAAAATTTCATATTATAAATATTCAAAATTATTTCCCCCCAAATGTTATGTTTTATATGAATCATTATCTTGTTATAAATTTAGATATAATGTGTTTGGAAGATATTATTTCTCTTTTTTCTTTCCCTAGCTCTTGTTGCAATTTTTTATTTTTTCTCTTCCTTTGATTGCTCTTCACATTTTTTTCTTTTTATTTCTCTCCCATTGGGTTATCCCATACTTTCTTTGCTAATTTATTGTCTTCCAACAATATTTGTTTTAAATTTTGTGACTTGTCTCTTTCATTATTATATTCAATTGTACTTTCCCCTTAAATTTTTCTTCAATTTATTCAATTATACCTCTATTTATTGAACAAAAGGAAATTTTTTAATCATCATTTTCTCTAATTCATTTCTCTTTTTATATATAACTTTCCTCCGTGCTTTCTCATTTTCTCTCTTCTTGTAAATTTTCTATTTGATTCTTCAACCTATTTCTTTCTCTCTTTGCTTTTAGCAATTATATGTATACTATATCATTTCTACTTTCTAATACATTTATTTGTCACAATTTTTCATTCCACTAAAATATAGTGATATGATGCTTGCTTCATAGTTGGAGTGATTTGAACCTTTGGTTTGTTACCTTATCTTTGTGAATATAGCCAAGTACCACTTCCATATTTTCTATGTGACTTTAGTAGGGACCTTACTCCAAGGAGTAGTCTTCAAATTAATTATTTTCATTCTTATTTTTAGTTATGTCATCCCTAATATCTAAGCCCGAAGGGATTTTCTTCCAAAATTTTATTTCCATATTAACACCAAGGTTGTTACATATATAAATAAAATAATTCCCTTCTCTACATGTATGTGTAAAAATTAATTTCTAAATAAGTTAAGGAGTCTTTGATGAAATTGCTCATATTCTAGGGTGGGGGTGATATTAACTTTAAGAAATTGGTGATGAGGAGTGATTTTTTTTTCAATAACCAAATGAGGTAGATTAAGTTCTTGTGAAATATTGATTCCCCAAAAAGTATCCATAGCCTCAAAAAAAAATTGATTTATAGGCCAAGACATCATACATAGGAGGATACCAATTATTTTGTGTGGTCCCTCAAAACTTGACCACTATGCTAGTAGATCTAGGATTACCGTTTGAAATTCCACCATGATTTAGCTTTAGTCATCTAAAGTTTAGGAATTTCTATTTGATGTCTTTCCTCTTCCCTCTATTTGTGTTACTTATAAATTTTGTAATAGAGGATCCTCAATTGTAGGAATTTTTGATCGATATCATAAGGTTGGACATTTGGCTCCTTTAATTTAGCAGCTGAGACATTTTCCATTATGGAATGATAGATTATTTGGGACAACATCTCCTAGTTCCTAGTATTATTTGTCATTATATAATTTATTTCCAACCAAACTCCCCAACATAAATATAGTAGATCTTGATGCCAAATTTTCTTAATTTAAGGGTGATGATAAGGAGAGGACCAAAAAAGAGAAAGAGCAAGAATTGAGCCAAGTGAAAACCAACTTAATTTAGACATCTCAATCATCTTATTGAATATTTGTGGTGATATAAAAGAAATCAATAAAGAGGTGGGAAAGTAATTCGACATCCTTCACACATAGGAAACACCTATTTGGGACCACAAATCCTCTCTTCATCAAGTTATTCATAGTTATAAATTTATTTTGGAAAGCTTCCCATTAAGCAAAATTCATCTTTGGAAGTAAGAAGTGATTTGAAATCAAATATTATTTAAATCCATTAGAGGCTAGCTCAATAAATGAATTATAAATATTGGTAACATTATAATCCCCTAAAGTAGAGGCCATACAAACCATCTCATGTTACAAACCTCTAACAAGGATGCTTGTAAAAGAATTTGATCAATGCAAGCCTAATTATCCAATAATTTTAATAATATAAGATATTATTGAGGTTGTGTATGCCTAGAACCATCTTGGGCTTTACTACCAAAGAAACTCATACTCACTTGGGTTGATGTATAACCTTTATAGTAAGTTATTGATGTTGGAGCAGCCAAGATTTGCTTGAAAACTCAAAATAATCCACAAATGAACATATGAAAAATGAGAAAATATAGTAAGCATGTGATATGTTGTAAAATGTACCAATGAGCCTTTCTTATAAAGGAAAGCAAGAAGAGGTGAGAAGGTAGGAATCAAACTCTAACTACCCCTCCAAGTATGAAACAATTGTAGGAATCTATGGAAAAATTTTGAGACACTTGGTGAGTCTACATGAGGTGAGACAAAAGTCTAGATAACCTCTAAGTGAGCTTAAGTGTAGTGTGAATAGGATTATATAATCAATAGGTCTATGAAATTGAGAATGTAATACAAAAAAGGAATGAAATTAGAAGTTGGTAAAATCCTCAAAGAGGAGGATATACAAATAAGAAAAAGAGTTTGAGTCACTATAGGAATGCTTAACTCAAGGTGGCAATAAGGTTCCACCAAGTCGTAAATGAGGAATGCCACACAACCTTGAAGAGTTCAACTACCTCTCTAAGTGACACATCACCACATAAGGTGGCTTAATATTAATACATAAAATAAAATAAACATTTAAATAATAATTATTTTACTCTAGTGTCCCCCTTTAAGCTCAGCTTAGGTGGGTAAACAGATGGATGGGTCTCAACAACTAGGCCTGATGATATACCCATGTACAATGAAATTCTCTGTGGATGGAGAAAGGTAGAAAACCCTATGGGAAAAAACTACCCTCCAAAATGGAGACGATAACAAGAAAATACAATGATGAGAGACTATGAAGGCTCCCAAAAGATGATGAACTAATCCTTGTGATCTACCACTAGAAAGAACCTTTGGGTGCTCTCGATGAAGCACCTTTGAATTTTGATGTAGCAAGAGATATGGAGGAGATGAATTGTCCATGTTGGAAATGGAAGAATGAATTAATGAGTATGACTCTAATGGAGCAAACTTTGAAAATGTATAAAGATGAGAGAGTTGATCAAGCTCAACCACTACAACAATCTATCTGCTATGAGAATCTTGAATTTCCACTAAAGTTGATGTAAACTCAACTATCTTTCCAAATTTTGTAAGTTGATAAATGGAAAGAATTTTGTTTGTCAATTTAGGAATAAACAAGACATTAGGAATACTTTGATTTCATACCTCAATTGTACCTTGACCATAGACACATATATGAAAGTGTTATTAAAGCTATTTGTACTTTATTTACATCAAAAGGATAAAAGGAAATGTACACTTTTGGATAAGAAGACATATGATGTGATGATCTTGAATCAAGAACCCATTTATCAATCTTTGCACCTGTAGTAGCCATCAATACTTTTCCTTTAGATGTTGAACTAGATGGAGATTCTTTAACTCCTTGTTGCTCAAGTAGATGCTCAAGGTGATGTATCCCTTTTTCATACATTTATCTTCAATATGCCCAATTTTCTTATAGAAAGCACACTTCACTTTTTGTGTTTTATCCAGTTTTATTTCTTTGTTCAAGCCTATTTTGTTGCAATAAGCACTTGTAGCTTTGAATGTTGTATTGTACCCATTTGAATTAGTTTGTCTTGATCCTTTGTGAGAGAACAACAAAATTTGAGAGTGATGGCATAGTATAGCGTGCACCAAAGGCATTCTTCATTGCATGGAAGAGAGAAACAAATATTGAATATTGTGGACCCAATTTTGACAAGATACTTAGGACCAGTTATTCATCTTGTTTTTCAATTCCATTTTTTTTTAGTTGAAACATTAGAAGATTTAATTTACTGAAGAACTCTTGGATTGTGTTGAAGTCTTGTGCATTAAGACTTATCAATTCATTTTCCAATTGATGTCCTCTCATAACATCTTGCTTACCAAACAAAGTGTCTAATGTTGTCTGGATGCAATCATTAGGTGTTGTAGTAGAGAAGATTAGTAGAAATGAATGTGCACAATGTCCCATAGGCTTCATCATTACGATTATGCAACTTTCATTTCTCAACTACTCCTGTAGGTTCAGGTTCCAAACCCATAATGACATGATGCAAACCTAATTTCTTAAGTTTTATCTCCATTGACTGTTTCCATTCATTGAAGTTAAATGAAGTTAGAATTATATCCATATTGCAAAATGATACACAAGACCCCCTTTGATTATGATTTTTACCCCCCTGAATTTTGACACTTTATAAGTTTTAGTGCATATAACAATTTCAAAGTAACGAATAATGACACTTCTATAATTGAGTGTGATATCATTTTCTATGAAATGGACAAGTGATATTCACTTTTACAAGAGCTTTACTCAATGTGAATAGCTAATAAAAAAGATACAATAATCATTTATGCTTAATTTTGTACTTAGAAACTAAGAGTTTTATTTTTTATAAGAGGAGACCAAAATTTGTGTTTAACAACACAATTTCCACATTGTCTCAATGCTAGTTTGTCAGGCTAGGAAAGATCTTTCTGAAAACTATTGGCAATCGAGAATCTGACTTATAGTTTGAAATTTATGCCAAGAAAACTACTCCCCCCTTTATAAGCTCTTGATTGTGCCCGAATGGTTAAATATAACTACTAATGGTTAACTTAAAATTTTGTGTGTTAACAAAAATATTATTGCGACAACAAAATACTAATGTTGACCTACAATTTAACAATTACAATTAAAAAAAATGAGTTTTAATTGTAAACAACAATTAGAGTTGAACCAAATATAGAGGTATAAGGAGTCTTGATGGTACAAGATTTTTAAATGAAATGAGAGTCTTGCAAAAAAAAAACATTTAAAAATCTTGGAGAGAGGCGTTTGAATTAGTATTTGACCCAACCTTTAGGGTGAGATCTGCAACGTGTGGATAGACACGTCCTTAATGGAGCATAGAATGTCTTTGCCAATGTAGAAGACCTATGCTAAAAGCCTGAGTCGTGGGGCAACCAAATTAGGAGCGCCCAAGCTTTGGCAGATTTCACACGCTACTATGAAGAGATGTGCGACCTTGGATTGTTGTAGGTCGCCACTTGTATGGAGGGTGCGTGGAATTTGCAGGTGACGTTGAGGCCGCACCTATGGATTTTTTAATTTCTTCACACCTGCAAAGCTAAACTCCCTTACCAATGCCGCCTATTAAGGAGATGAAGGCGGCCTGAGGTTGCTGTGAGGAGGAGAAGACACGTTAAAAAATTGCAAACTCCATGTGGGTAGTGAAGAAGAACGTGGCAGTAAGGAAAGGCTACGCCCAAACTTCTCACACTACCTGGTCACTCCTCATGCAACCCCCTCAAACCAGATGATGCCCAGTGCTACCTTGTGTGAGAGCTGTTGTAGGTTATACAGACCTTGTCAGTATTGAAGATGATGCAATGCAGATCGACTAAGCGAATTTGAATCCCACGCAGCAAATTTGAATCCCACGACGCCTACACAAAAGCTTACACGCTACAATTTTTAGTTTGCTAGGAGTCTGATTTGGGTTGGCATGAGAGTCTGGAGAGTGAGATCACAGCTAATGCAAATAAAAATGGTCGATGCTAATACAATTCACCAAGCCATTTATTAGAGGCGTCGACCAATACCCTTTACAAGGAGGAGTTAATCAGACACAACGGAATATGGAAAGGCAGAGGCAAAATACCATACAAATGCCATGGACACCCTACGTCCTCCTATGATCGGCCTTTTAACACAAACCTACAGCCTTTGGAAAATTCATGGACCGTGCAGCTTGTCACAAAACTCGTTAGTTTGAAAAGAAGCTCTCAACTTTGCAATAATGAAGCAACATGTACAATAGATATTGATTAATAAAAAAAACTTAGCAGCCTTTGCATGTAATAGATGAGAGTCGATGTATCAAAGCTCCAAGAGTTCCAACAAAACCACATTTAATTCACCAGCTCACAGGTCGAATCCCAAACACAAGCTCAAGATTGCATTTAATTATGTTAAAAAAAATCACATCAATCGAACCAACATTCAGATTGCAAATTGGCTTTGATATTATGTTGATATTGTCATGATCTTTTCTTGAGTTGTTGATATCAACAGGTCTATGAAATTGGGAACAAAGAAAGTTGATAAAATCTTTAGAGAGGAGGATGTACAAATAGGAAAAAGAGTTCGAGTCACTGTAGGAGTGCTCAACTCAAAATGGCAACAAGGTTCCACCGAGTGGAAAATGAGGAATGCCATACAACCTTGAAGAGTTCAACCACCTCTTCAAGTGACAAGTTGCCACATAAGGTGGCTTAATATATAAATTAAAATAACCATTTAAATAATAACTATTTTACTCTAACACTGCACTAGAAGCTCAAAAAAATGTTAGTGTGAAAAGAGGTATTATCAAACTAGTTAGCTTTTACTCTATTGAGTAGGTTAAAATCTAACTAGTTTGATAATACCTCTTTTCACACTACCCCCCCTTAATCGATACTTAGGGAGTAAGCTAAACACTGAAAAGATGAGTCCTGGCAATAAGGCTTGATAAGATACTCATGTGTATATAATAATGATCTCTCACAAATGAAGAAAAAACAGAAAACTCAATGGGAACAAAACTCCTCTCCAAAAGAGAGAAATAGAAGGAAAAGACCTCTTGAAAAGATGTCCCATGAAGATGGAAACATGATGATGAAGAACTCTTGAAGCATGTCGAAGCTGCAAACTCTACCAAAGATGAACTGGTGTCTGCTGCAATCAACAAACCTCCAAGAAATGTAGATCAAGATAAGAGATACAAAACAATACATGAATGAACATATAAAACACTACTCAACCATGAATACACAAATGTTACAAAGGCAATCAAACTCCGTGAAGTTGAAGATGCATATAGTATTATGATTTTGGAGTACGATCAACAATACATGAGTGTCACATAGTACACAATTAAAATATGCATCACAATGCCCTACATAAGTACTAGAATCTCACAAAATATGATCCACTAAAATAATCACCTCATAAGAGAGATAAAGATAGAAGGTTTATGAAACCCCCCGAAAAGTAGAAGCTTCCTCCATTGCTCCATTAAAACCAACTAAGCATTAGCATAACACTGTTATAATTCCCCCCTTAATGCTGATGAGGAAGAGGTATAGATAGACCAACTAAAATAGGGCACAAATGTGTGCATGAGAATTTAGACCCAACATTAGGTCCAAAAAGATGTACAAGAAAACTAAAAAAGGGTGTGCATCAAGACATACACACATGAGGCAAGAATCACGAGGACCCATTGTTGTGATGACAAATCAAAGCACTACACAATCCCCCATTACGCTTTATAATTCAATGTAAACTTACAAAATTTCCTCCCTAAGGAACACACATTTAGTTTTTGTGGCACTTTATATGAGTGCATTTATAGACTTATTTGCTATTTTGAGTTCTTAAAAGTTTATGTCATGAGGGGACAACAAAAACATATATCAAGTATGCCTTTCAAACCTCAAGAAAATTACAAAAACATAAAATGAAAATCCCCATTATTCAAACCATGACCCCCTAAACTGATACAGTGACATGACACTTTATTTAATGCATTATAGATTCCACAAAGTGGATTTGATGTATAAAACCTCAAAAAGAGATGTACTCAAAATTAAAAATTTTGAAACATAGTCATGAAAAATTAACATCACCACTGTGTAGAGCTTGAAAAATCATGCAAGTAAAAAAAATGGGACCCAAAAAGGAGTCTATACAATCCCAAACGAGCCCTTTGAAGTTCCCAAAATGGAAACTACGCAATGTGTCCTCTAAAAATCTATTTTATAAAAAATTGTACATCAAACTAAAAAAATAATCATACCACTAGATAGAAGATGAAAAAAATATGCAAAATAAAAAAATATCACTCAAAAAGACGTTTCTATGCCCGAGAATGAGGCTCCTAAAGTTGAGCTAAAAATCAAAATAGACCAATAGTGAAGGGGCAAACTTGGGGATAAAAAAATGATGTCATGCTAATGTCAACTGATAAAATATTATCTACAGTAATAGAATATTCCCTAACATCTACAACTGTACCAACAACCAAAAGAAAGTAATTTTTTAATGATTAAAAATTACAAAAAATAAAAAATATTAAAAAAATTGTTGCACAAAGGCCAAGACATCACACAAATCAAGAAACTAGTGTAGATTGGTACGCTAATGCAAGATGGTATGTTGGACTGTACAGATCTATATGAATTGTACATAGATTTTCATATGACCATCCATGGTTGGGCCCAAAAAACTCTTTTTTTTCTTCAAATACCTGGGTGTTATATATCAAAAGTCATTTCTCAACCCTCCTGAGCATAATTGTGATGTCAGTTTTGTTCCAAAATGCACCATTTGAAACTTGATTCCCAAAACCTTCATAAATGCAAGAGAGAAAAGGATCGAATTTACAAGATTGCTCTGATACCATGTTGGAGCAACCAAGTTTTGCTTACAAACTCGAAACAATCCACAAATGAACATATGCAAAATGAAAAAATATCATAAGCATGTGATATGTTGTAAAATATACAAACGAACCTTTCTTATAAAGGCAAGCAAGAAGAGGTGAGAAGGTAGAAGTCAAACTCTAACTACCCCTCCAAGTATGAAACAAGTGTAGGACTTAATGGACAAGTGTTGAGACACTTGGTAAGTCTACATAAGGTGAGACAAAAGTCTAGATAACCTCTAAGTGATCTTAAGTGTAGTG
Source organism: Sequoia sempervirens (assembly GCA_007258455.2). Taxonomy (NCBI): domain Eukaryota; kingdom Viridiplantae; phylum Streptophyta; class Pinopsida; order Cupressales; family Cupressaceae; genus Sequoia; species Sequoia sempervirens. Next base: position 20,973 of record VDFB02326073.1, read on the forward strand.
TGAATAGGACTTTATTAAATAGGTTAAAAGCTAAAGTTAGTTTGATAATACCTCTTTTCACACTAACAATTCATCCTTAAGATGTCCTAGTAGATGTGTGTCACTTATGATTAAAACTAGACTTTGAAGGAATTAACCTTAACACTATTCCTCCATTTGGTCTATGCATGGCGCCATCAAAGCAACAAGTGGCTAAAAATCCTTGCATAGTGAGGATGAAGGTACATAGTTTTAGAGATAACTTCCCCAATACTAAATTAGCCACATTGAGGGGATCCTTTTATTTCTCTAGTGAGAGGCATACAAGCCCTGAAGATGAGGATCTTGCACAAGCTTTGATGGAATATGTTAGCATGTAGTAAGTGTATATTTGGAGCCTCTTCAACTAAAAATAAAAAGGTTTCCTTTGACTATTGAATAATTTGATGTTTTGAAATAGTCATCTTCCACAATTAATCCAACTTTTTGTAGGCTTGGACTTTACAAAATGCATATAAATTCACAACTGTGTTTTTGAATGAACCAAAAAGTTTAAGGAATAAATTGTTGTGTTAGGAGAATGTTGGCATGTATTAATTAATTATTTTGGATATAAATTGGTACCAATTTAGTAATTGTGTGACTTTCTTCCATGTTGCGCTTAATCAATAGATGATTCATTTGGTGTATGGTTAATTTATTGTAAGAAAGACATGCATGCTCTCTATAAAGGGCATATACCTCTCCAAGGAAATTAATGACATGCATCTAGTAGGTGAGCATATCACAAACCTACACACACATTTTACTAAGCTCTCATTAGGGAAAGTTGATTCCACAACAAAGTGTTGGTGAAGTGAGACCATAATTATGAGTTATGTCTCTATGTTCAGACTATGCATGTAATATGGCATTTAGTGTATATGTGTGTCAAGACATTGTAGTGATACATATGGTTACACAATATTTTTTTGAGAAGAAAAACAATCAATAATATTGTTTTAGGTACATTTCCATGTTGATCTTATGTTGCTATCTATTATGGAATGTATGCATCTTATTTCTTATAATCAACATTCTGGAATGCATGGATTGTAAATGTTATTTTGTTATTGATTTCTTTTCTAGTTTATTTATGCATATAGCATATAAATTTAAATAATTTAGAGAGACATCCACCCTATTTCCCATGAAAAATTAATATCATTTGACATTAGTAGTAAGAGTAGTTACCAAATAAGTGTCAAACATGGAAGTATGCATGATAGGTTCGATATTTTTATAATCCAATATTAACATTATTTTTTGGTGTTTAGAGGATGATAAATTGCATGTTATTGCTTGATAGGTACCAAGT
>VDFB02326074.1:0-87121 GCA_007258455.2 Sequoia sempervirens
GGTGAGTGGTTACAGTGAACAGAGGTGTTCATCATGTGTGGACTATAGTGCTTTGAGATAAAGCACCATCGAAAAATGATACCCCATTCCGCGGATAGATGAGCTCATTAATGAGCTACATGGAGCCAAGTTCTTTTCGAAGATCGATTTGAGATCGGGCTACCACCAGATTAGGATGAGGGGATCTGATGTTGATAAGATAGCTTTCAGATGTCACTATGGCCACTTCGAGTTTCTAGTCATGCCATTTGGGTTGACTAATGCTCCTGCTACCTTCCAGTCTTGTATGAATAGAGTTTTTTAGAAGCAGTTGAGAAGGTTTGTGTTGATATTCTTCGATGACATTTTGATTTTTAGTAAGATCTGGGAGGATCATCTCAAGCACTTGGAGGAAGTGCTTAGCATCCTAGAATCTGAGAGCTTGTTCGCCAAAGCATCCAAATGTGAATTTGGAATGGCGGAGTTACTGTACCTTGGCCACATAATCAGTGCTGAGGGAGTGAAGGTGGATCCTGAAAAGATCAAGGCAGTAGTTGATTGGCCACCTCCTGAGAACTTGACTTAGTTGAAAGGTTTTTTGGGTCTTTGTGGATTTTATGGAGATTTGTAAAGGCTATTCACAGAATGCTAGCTCCTCTTACTAATCTCACCAAAAAGGGAGCTTTTTGTTGGTCAGAAAAGGCTCAAACTATTTTGACAAGTTTAAGAGGATCATGAGCTCTTGTCCGGTTTGGCCATCCCGGATTTTTCCAAGCCTTTCGAGCTACAATGTGATGCATCCGGTGAAGGAGTTGGGGCTGTCTTGATGCAAGACAAACATCCTATTGTGTTTGAGAGCAGAAAACTGAGGGGTGTTGAAAGAACATACTCTATCTATGACAAGGAAATGCTTGCCATTATGCATGCATTAGCCAAGTTCAGGCAGTACTTGGTGGGAAACAAGTTCGTGGTCAAGACTGATCACAATAGCCTCAAACACTTCATGCATCAGAAGGATCTGAACGAGAGGCAACAAAAGTGGGTGAGTAAGCTTCAAGCTTACGACTTTGACATTGAGTATGTCAAAGGGAAAAATAATGTTGTGGCTGATGCTCTGTCAAGGAGACCCCATTTAAGCTCATTGTGTGAGCTTACTGCGGATTGGAGGGACATGTTGCTTGCTGATTATGCCAAAAATCAGTTTGCAACCAGCATTATTGAGGGTACTTTTCATGACGAAAGGTACAAGGTGATTGAGGGGTTGATACACTACAAGGGGAGAATCTTTCTGGTGGCTGATTCTAAGCTCAGGAAGAAGATTTTATTGACATTTCATGACATTCCGCTTGCTGGTCACCAAGGATTCTTTAAGACATATAGGCAGATCCGAGAAAGATTTTCTTGGAAAGGATTGAAAGGAGAAGTTCAACGCTACATTCAGGAGTGTCCTGTTTGTCAAATGAACAAGAATGAGCATACACTACCAGCTGGTTTGTTGCAACCACTTCCTATTCCCAATCAAAAATGGGAAAGCATCTCGATGGATTTCATCACAGGTTTGCCCAAGGTCCAAGGGAAGGATTGTATCTATGTGGTAGTGGATAGGCTAACAAAATTTGCTCACTTCTTCGCCATTACCAGCTCTTTTTCAGCAGCCCAAGTTGCAGATCTGTTTTTTCATGAGGTGTTTAGGCTGCATGGGTTGCCAAAGAACATTGTGAGTGATAGGGACAGCAAGTTCCTAAGCACTTTTTGGCAAGAGGTCTTCAGAATGAGTGGTACTGTGCTCACTCCAAGCACTAGTTATCACCCCCAAACAGATGGACAAACTGAAATAGTGAACAAGTGGTTGGAAGGCTACTTGCGAAACTATGTGTCGGAGCAGCAAAGAGCATGGGTTAAATGGCTGCACATAGGCGAGTATTGTTATAATTCTTCCTTTCATATGTCAATTAAGATGTCTCCTTTCTTGGCTCTTTATGGGTATGAAGCACCTAGCTTTGCCGATTTGGTGTTTGGTGATAGCAAAGCACCTCAAGCCAAGGACTTGTTGCAGCAAAGTCAAGACATCATGAAATCATTGAAGAATAATCTACAGATGGCACAGAATCAGCAGAAGATGTATGTTGATCAGAGGCGTATTGAGCGTTCTTTTGAGGTTGGAGATATGGTTTATCTCCGACTACAGCCGTACAGACAGTCTACTCTCAAGAAGAGTGGAGCTGAGAAGCTCAAACCTCGCTACTACGAGCCATTCAAGGTTATCAGAAAGGTTGGAGCAGTAGCTTATGAGTTGGAGCTACCTTATGATAGCAGAGTACACAATGTCTTCCACGTGTCACGCCTCAAGAAGGCACTTGGACACAATGTGGTTGCCTCCTCACAGTTGCCACCTTTGGATGAAGAAGGACAGTTGGTTTTGATTCCAGAGGAGATTATTGATTTCAGAGAGCGTTCTTTGAGAAGAAGAACAATCCGAGAATACTTGGTGAAGTGGAAGAACCTGCCTATGGAGGACGCGACTTGGGAAAATGATGAGATTCTACAGTATCCTAGTTTGTGATTGCTTGAGGACAAGCAATCTTGGGGAGGGCGGACTGTAATGTCCCCTTCTCAAGCCTGATCTTTTCAGTAACCGTTGGCCTATTCTAGAGACCCGTAGGCTAGCTGGAAGGTAAAATTAGGGTTTTCTATTTTGAAGGATGTTCTTTCTCGGAGTTGGTTGTTTCAGTAGCAGATTCTTTCTGGGTTTTCAGAGAGCTTCGCATTGGTATGTTCTTCTTAGCATTCTGAGCATCTTCAAGAATTTACTATTTTTAGTAAATTCTATTTCGGGCAGTGAACCTGTTGGTCATAGCACAGTTGACTTTTCTCTTCAGCTGACTCAATTGGCTTATTTAGTTTCTAGCTTCGGAATGCAGTTTCGGAGAGATAAGTTCATTTTACTTAAATAACATTATATTTTAATGTTATTTTACCACCTTGGCCTAGTCTATTAACTTAATGTTATTTTAAAAGGTGGACTTGAAGGGTGGCGCCATCATTGAATTAATATTGCCTTTATTAAGGTTGATTTAAGAGCCTTAAGTGGGACGCCATTTCCAAAGTTATGAATTTAATTAAAAAAGTCAATTTGAAGAAAGGGACGCCATCTCTTGGGATTAGGGTTTGACTCTGGAATGAAGGTTAGGGTTTTGAGAAGGTCAATGGAAAATTATAAAAGGAAGCCTTTGGTTCTCATTTTGGCATCTTTTGTCTATAGGAATGTTATGCTACTGGTTTGGCTCTGGAATTGCTTCGAGGAATGTAAGCCTCCTAGCTAGGCATTGCTTGACTTGAAAGATAGCTACTAGTAGTGAATTAGTTTAGTTTTGTGAGTTGCATTGGGATTTGAGCATTGTATTCAGCTTGTGATTTGTTAGTTCAGTTTTGCATATTAGAGGGTTTCCAGATATTGCATTTTAAGCTACAGCAGATTGTTGTTTTTATTCGTAAATCAAAAAATACAAAAATATTGCTTCTGGGTATTGATTTATTCTTTCTGTCTGTATGGGGTGACCCTATTCCCAAAGTTATAGATTTTATTTTGAAGGCTGTGATTTTTAAAAGGAAATCACCCCTCTTGCTGGGCCGTACCATTTGCCTTTCTTGGAAATTGTGCCATTAATTCATATCAGCATTTTTAGTCAGTTTCATGTGCCAATCTTGGGCGCCATCATCTTAGAGTAATTTTGCATTTTGTTTCATGAGTTTTGAGTGAGTCTGGAGATAGTTGTGAATGGATTTGTGAGTTACAGGGCTGTTGTCATGCATGAGAAAACAAGACTGTCATAAATCAGATTTCGAGGTTGGTCTGTTTAGTGCAATTTCAGATCTAAGCTTTATTACTCAGTAAAGGAAACTCATTAATATTGTTGCAGCTCTATTTATATGTTGATTCACATTGTTAGCAAGATATTATCTTTCATATTGTAAGCTGGCAGTAGTACTGACAGCAGTTTATAATCTTGCTTTATCAATTTGTAATGCTCAACTCTACTTTTAGTATTTGCCATTGTATTTCCTTCATCTCCGCCCTATGGTAGCTACTTTCCCACTCCGGGTTAGAAAGCACATTCTGGGTGTCGAGTTACTTTCAGCATTTTATCTTATTTCCCTTCAAGCATTGTAATTTCTGTTATCTCCACCATATGGTTGCCTCATTTCTGTATTGGATATGAGTAGCACATACTTGGTGTCGAGTGTGCTTTTAGTATATTAGATTGTAGAGATCCTCTGACCACATGCTCGTCGTTCGCCGGCGCATCTTGGTTAGAGTTCTTGCATAAGCATTTTGATTAAGATCCTCTGACCAATGCTCACACCTTGCCCACATCGGGATCTTGGTGTACATTCTAGTTAGAGTTGCTTCAGCATCGTTTGGGTTTAGCTGCTAACCTTAACGGGTGCATTGGTTTGTAAACTGTTATTGAAAATTCAAAAAAAATTGGCTCAGAATATTTCAAGCTATTACTCTTGAGCCTCAATGCACATTTTTGAACTCCCTGGAGATGAGATGGACATTTACCATTCAACAAATAATAGACTATGTCATTGTACCATTCTCCAGGGGACACATCCTCGAGCTAATATTGATTAACTGTGAGTTTGGGACCTGCTTTTGTTGTTGCTTCTACTATTGTATGGGTAAGTGCTTGTCCTCACACTAGCTTCATGGGCTAGATTTCCATGTATTCTTGTAGTAGAGTAGCCCACTTAGCTCGTTGTTCACCTAGCTCATTCTACATCAACAATGTTTTTACTGCTGGGTCAGGAACAATTGCAAACACCTTGTTTTGTAGGATGTAATGCCTGAATTTATTGACTTCCATAACAAGAGTGTATGCTTGTTTCTCCACATTGTGGTACCTTAATTAAACATCTTTCAATGGAGTAATCATGAAGGAAATCAGATGCTCATTCCCTTCATCATCCTTCTGTATCAAAATAATGGGGCATGAATGATCTGAAGTAAAGGAATAGATGTAGAATGGCTTCAGATAATTAGGAGTGACAAGAACCAGTGCCTCAACAATAGCCTTCTTGATTTCTTCAAATGCTTGATTTGCTTCAAGAGTTCACTCTACCTTGGCATCTTGCTTTACCATGGCATTGAGTGGCTTTACGATTTCAACAAAGCCTGTGATGAATTTCTGGACAAAGATTATCTTTCTAAAGAAAGACTTTAGTTCTTTCTTGCTACCCAGGGTTGGTATCTTTAGCATGGATTGGATGCGTTCGAGGTCTATAGAGATTCCTCATTCTGAAATGGCGTTCCCAAGTAGCTTTCCTTCTATAACTTGAAAGATACACTTCTTTGGATTAAGCAAGATCCCAAACTCTCTGCACCTCTGAAAGACCTTGCACAAATCAGAGACATGATCATCCTGCTTCTCGAAAAACACTGTCAGGTCATCCATGTAAATTATAATGAATTTCCCAATCAGATCCTTGAATGCTATGTCCATGGAACATTGAAAAGTAGCTCCAACATTGATGATTCCAAAGGGAATTCGCTTATATGTGAAGGTTCCCCACTTAGTAGTGAATGTAGTCTTGTGTCTGTCCTTGTACTGCACCATTACCTGGTTATAGCTAGAATACCCATCCAAGAAGGACATCATCTGTGAGCCATTTATAATTTGAAGCACCTCATCCAATGAGGGCACTAGGTAATTGTCTTTATTAGAGGCTCTATTTAGATTTCAAAAGTCAATGTACAATCTCATTTCTCTATTTTTCTTCCTGACTGGAACCAAGTTTGTCACCCATGTGGAATTTCTAACTAGGAAGATGATCCTAGAAGACAACAATTTATGCACTTCTTTCTAAATTATAGGTTTCAGCAATGCATTGATCAGGTGCTACCTTTGCCTGAATGGTTGTACATTGGGTTTGAGAGGAATGGTGTGAGTGATGATGGAGGTGTCATAGATCTTCAAGTCTTCGTAGCTCCATGCAACTACATCGTGGTATTTTCACAGAGCATTTACTATTCCTCTCTTCTCTTATGGGGTGCATACTTTGCCTATGAACACGTTTTTGATTTCCTCAGTTGTTCTGAGGTTGTAAGCTTCGCATTGATTGTTGATTGCATCCTTTTTGGTGTGTCGGTCTTGATCTCAAATCTGATCTAAGTCAAATATTTGCTCAAGTTGAACCATACCTCTGGGAATGGTATTTGTTTTCAGATTAATGACCCCTTCTAAATCCAACTCTACCTCTTCTAGATCTACTTCATTAATTATCTAGGTTTCAAACACATCAGAGCTGGTGATGAAATATAGGATGTGATTGTCATTTTTGAATACCTAAAAGTTGGTAATGTTATCCAGTACGAATGGGTTGGACGTTAGTTCAACTGTGAACTTTTTCAAATTGGACAGCGACAGGGGTTGGAGAGTGCTACTTGCTTGGGCCAATGCATCAGCCATATGATTCTGGGATCATGGAATGAGCTAAATATTGAAGGCATCCAGGCTCTCAAGGAGGTCCCAAACTTGATGTCTATAGTTTCCCAACCTCCTGTCATGACAAGAGTACAACTGTCTAACCTATTTCACAACCAACTCAAAATTACCAAAAACTTGCAAGAGTTTCACATTCTTCTTCAAATCCATTAAGAGCCCATGTACCAGGGCTTCATATTCCGCCACATTGTTAGTACAGTAAAACTGGAGCCTATGGGCTGTGAAGTAAGCTTCGCCTGTAGGGCTGCTCAATTCATACCCTGCCTCTGCTGCTTGTTTAGACTTAGATCCATCAAAGCGTAGAGTACAAAATTTTTGAGACTCCAAATTTTTTGAGACTCCTTGACTCCAAGGCCAATCAGGCATGTTTTTGGCTTTGGCTTCGCTTCTGCATCTGTGAATTTTTGGACGGGTGTTGGTTTGGCACCATTGATAATGTGTTGTCCTGTTGATTGCCTCTCTTGGGGCGTAACTTGTCCTTGGAGATGTTCAATTGCTGCCTGGCACAAACAACATTCGAACTCTAAGTGGGCAACATTGTGCACTCTACACTAGTTGGGCAACAAGAGCTCTTGAAAGTTCATGAGATTCCCCAAGTTGAGCTGATCTTGTGTGCATTTCTCCATGAAATCCTGGAATCCCTTCAGAAATCCCATGGTGTCATCCTCAGGTGACTCTTCATCATTTGGTTCTATCAACATCTTAGTACTCTACGGAGTCTTTGTCAGATTAGTTACTAGACTGCATTGCACCAAAAGGACTTCACTTACTATCTCTTCATATCCCTCATATCCTTCTTGGTATGCTACAGGGGAGTAATTCCCCAATTCAGTCTCGATAAATAGCACCTCATTGGTGTTGTTATATTCTGTGATCATAAACTTCATGTGGGGCTCACAATCGATATGAATTTGGTTAGGCAATCCTCGCCATGGCAATCACATGTAGGAATGATTTGTGGCAGCATTCCATTTAGAGTGTGAGTGAAGTCTTGCCCAAGGATGATTCCGTATGTGTTAGGTATATGAGCAACTTGAATATCAATTACTTGTTGCACCCTTGGATTTGCAACAATTTGCATGAGAATCCTATTCACCTCTCCTACAATGTTGACTTTAGTCTTGTTTAGTTGAGTCACCTTCCTCCTAGAAGGTGTGGGAACTATGCCCAGTGCATTGTAAATGAACAAGGGGATGACAGTGGTTGACGCTCCTGAATCTAACAAACAATTGTGCAGATTCTTCCCAAATATCCTGATTGTGGTGAGAAAAGGTGATGTTTCTAATTTCCCCTGAAAGAGTCCCATAAGCGTATCTATTTGAGCAACTTGGGCCTTTTTTTTATCATTGACCTTGTCTTTAGCTTGCATAGAAGGCTGGTCTTTAGAAGCCTATTTATTGCTTTGATCTGATTCTTTAGCGAGTTGTTTACCAATTGGTTGACTTTGAGGTACCTTCCCATGTGGTTGTTGGATAATTGTCTCATTCAGTTGGTCTTCAAAGGAGAGTCTCTTGGCTAGTTTTTTTGTGTTGCCTTAGATGAGGGAGTTCCATTAATAACGCTAAAGAAGGTGTGCCTTATTGTGGGGACTTTGAGTAGCTCGAAGGAAGACAAGTTGATTTTCACCTTCTTGAATTCTTCAACCACATATTCACCCATTTTTTCAATCTCTGCTTCAAATGCTTTACCTACAGTGGAGCTGGCTGGTTGGGCTTGTTTTTTACTTGACTGAGTTTGTGGTTGACCCTGAGATTAGCCTTGTGGCTGATTTTGAGGTTGGTTGGATGGCACATTTTTGTTAAAGTACTAAGAGGGCACAAACAGATATCCAGAATTATTGCTTGTGTTGGGATCTGGCAGGATATTATAGTTATTAGGTGGGGTGGAGGTTGTAAAAGGTCCACCAGTGTTTCTATTCCTAAGGTAGTAAGGAGTAACCCTTTGATTGAATGTGTGAACCTCATCCACATATTACTCTTCTTCGTCGTCCTTTGGACCATTATCTACTAAAGCAAATAATTGAGATAAGGGAACCCCAGTACTTACCTCCTAGATTTCTTCTTCCCTTGGTGACGCATCCTCAATCTCAAGGGTGTTTCTCTCACTTTGTGGGAATGGCACTCGGTTGACTACCATACATGAAGATTTGTAGGGCTCAGACGGGACTAAGTAATGGCATCCAACATTTTCCATGACATTGTGGACTTTGACTTGAAATTTTTTTGCTGCTATTAGGAACTCTAGGCAATCCAACTCAGAGTATTTATTTTTCTTATGAATTATGCACCACCCGGACAAAGAAACCTTGCATGAGGTATACACCACTACTCATCTTTTCTGCTCCAGTAGGCTGATCGAGAGGGGTGGGAACACCTCCGTTGTTGGGCCTACTATTCCATGTTCTATTTTTCCTTTAAGTTGGTCTCCTTTCAAAGCTCTAATTGGAATTTTGCCCTCTTTCATAATGTTGCCTAGAGGAGGGACCAACATCACGACTGTCCCTATTTTCCCTATTAAGGTTAGCTTGGATATTACGTTGAGATGCATGCAGCTGGTTATTCTGATTCTTAAGATGTGTCATCTCTGTAGACATCTTCTTGATCATTTTTGTTAACTCATCAAGTCGATCTTTCTCAACATTATTGGGATGTGATATTTGATTTTGGATTAGCACAGGTGGAGGAGCTGGTTGGTTTTGATGTATTGGAGGAAATTTAGGTCCTTGTAAGTACAAGGGTGGCTGAGGCGGCTGAGCATAAGTTTATTGCTATTGAGGAATGTGAGGATAGGCATGTTGTTTCTGAGGAACTTGAGAATATGTTGGTTGTTGCTGAGGTTGTAGATACTGAGGCACGGGAGGCACTTGGCTCATTGGCTGCCCCGGGTGTGAGACTAAGGGTAGCTAAGGCACCTAGTTCATAAGAGGTGTTTGGTGAGCAAATGCTTGGTTGAGTCCTTGAATCTGCATCGAATGAGCAATGGGTCCAAGGGACGACAACAGTCTAAAGATGTCTTGTCCCAAATCAACACTTGCTATAACTACTTCTAAATAAGCATCCACCAGTGTGGTGAGTGGTGGGTGCATTCTCTTTACCAATGTTGTAGTAAGATTGTCTAATGCTGCATAATAAATAGGTAGGGCAACAACATCATTGAGCACATATGAAGCTTGAAGTCTCACATAAGCACGATGGAATCAGTCGTTGGAGCTAATTGACTCATTAACTTCCCTAGGAATGGACATGAATTGTCGGTACAACTCTGAAGGGCTGATTGGAATCTTATATTTCTGTAGAAACGTGTTCACCATTAGATCCCATGTAGTGATTGATCCCCTTGGCAGATTGATGTACCAATAGAAGGCTTCCTCCCCCAATGAGTATGAAAAAATTCTACACGTGACGTCTTCATGATCGATCTACATATCCTTGATTGTTATCTCAAATATTTTGATGTGTTGTTCTATAGTCATCTGTGGATCCCAAGGATTAAACTTGGTACAGAAGGTCTCCAGATTCTTAGGCATATCATGATTGGAAGCAAAGTGTAATGGAGAAGGGTTTTGGGCCAACCAAGCCATGGCGGGAGGTGGAGGCGGTGTTTGTTATTGAGGAATAGTTCCTTGGGGCTATGTAGGGGCAACAATTGTTTAGACTATGCCTTAGGCAGAAAGAGTTAGGGTGAAGGAAACTCCCCAGCTACCAGAAGTTAGAGGCCCGAAGGTAGTTTGGGACAACGAAGGAGGAAGGACAGAAGCTGATGAAGGAAGTAGAGTATGAAGTGGATGGAAGGGAGAGGAAGGTCAGGATGGAAGTTGATTGGAAGACATAAAGGAGGAAGAGGAAGAGGCAACATCCCTTCCCTTGGTTCTCTTAGCTTGCGTGGGAGGTTGCAACTCTTGAAACTCCCCTTTGTTTGGTGTCGATCTTAAAACCCTTTTAAATCACTCCAGGGAGAATGATCTAATTCAATCTAGCTTAGCAAGGCCCTCCTAGTGTCAGTTCTGTTGTTGGGTGTTTTAGCACTTTCTCAACACAAGCAATGCTTAAGTGCAATGTCTCCCTTGAAAGGTAACTTCCAGCAATGAATTGCTGAAAATCACCCCAAGGTCTCTCGGGTGTTAGGTCATGACGTGCTTGGATCTCTCAGTGGTTTTTTATGTGATTTTGCTGGTAATCACGGGGCAGACTTATGAGTTGGAAGGAATTGGATCCTTTGGAAGAAGTTCTAAGGATAGAGAAGTTAGTTGTTAGATTGTTGTAGGTTTGGGACAATGGTCTAGAAATTTTGTTTTACCTTTAGATTTGGCTTTACAATGTGCAAGAACCTTAGCTTAGGTCATTTATAAAAAAGAAAAAAGGGGGTAGGGAAGGAAGTGAGTTCTTGGATCTGCAACCACCTATGAACAGTGATCATGGAGGGTTCTACTATGGACAACTTCCTTAAAACAAAATTTCACTTAACTAGAAAAAGTCACAGTATCATGAAATTTGTGCCATCTTATAAGGACTGTAAATATTTACCATTCATTCACCATAAACATGCATGAATAAAAGATAAAAGTTTGGAGCAGCTTTCAATCTAAGTCCAAACTAACTTTGCACAACCATCTACCAACAGTAAACAACAAAAAGTATGGACAAGAAAGTCATCAACACAGCATAAATCTTCATAACCATGGAACAACATTACCAAATCTACTAAAGCTATCTAGAACTATGAAAAATCAACAAAGGAAATCTAACTAAATCAGCTAACTATGGGAGATGAATCATGAAACATGCAAGAAACTCAAAATCCACCAAAGTTAGTGTATTTCTATTAAAATTTTTGCATCATGTCATTACAACTAAACTCTCTCTTTTAAAATGAGAGGAGACCCCCTATTTATAGTGTTCAAAAAGTAGAATGAATGGCCAAGATTTACTTGCATTGTGTGGTCAAGATTGACTTGCATTGTGTGGCCAAGATTCATTTTACATTAGAGTTTCACCTAACCCCCAAATATTTCACAATTTAATATTACATCTTGTCTTTTCTTGTAGTGGCAACACTGTAGTAGTTTTGTCTTCTAGTGCTTTGCCCTTTTATTGTAGCTTGTAAGTGAGGTACCCTTTAGATGATGGTTTCTCCTTCCTTCTTCCGGTGGATGGCGTATTCCATAAAATTATTGATTAGAGGCTGCAACTTGTGGATTTCAACTAATCTGTTCTAATCAGGAGAGAACCCGTGCAACGAAACTCATGAAGCCTGTGGTGAAATCATCGAACATTCCCTTTTCTATGTTTTACTGGAAGTAGGGCCTAATATTTTCAGCATCCAACTCGACGATAGGTACATCATAATCCATTAGCAGCTTAATGTACTCTTGACATGTGGCCCTTACTTCCTTCACCTAGTCAATCTCTTGCTCTACCTTTGGAAACAATTCTTCCAACATTTATTTCCTATGATTAAAACTAAGTTTCCACATGTCTACGAGCCAACAGTCGCCTTTTGCAAAAGAGAGCTCCTTCTCATACAAATTTTTTGGCATCTTCAAGATAGCTTCAATATTTGGATAAGCTGCCTCATATTGCTTATGGAAATCCGTGCAAAATTTCCTAGTTCCTTCAAGACACTTTTGCACCTCAAGAAACTTATTTGTTGTCCTAACAACATAGTTTAATCCCATATTTCCAGCATAAAGGACTTGTTGGAATCAATCCTCTGTCATCTTTGCCCTCTACATTTTTTTCTCCATCTTGTCTATATGCTCTTTTGACAACATTTGGGGCAATGTGTAGGATGTTATAGGTGCTTCTTCTGTTGTTGAACATTGATGGATGTAGCCTACTAAACCCTCCATCTGTGCCTTCATCTCTTCTTTGGAAATTTTTATCTTGGAGCATCTGGTGCACAACAGTGGTCACTGATTCCTCTACATGCTCAATCTTCTGCTTTCGGGAAGTTGTTCCCAATTTGATGGTAGAGACATTGTAACTAATTCTCTCCTTGCCGACCACAGGTGTGGCTACCTGCACCATTTTGGACCCTGAAGCATCCATTGTCATTTTGGATTTGATCTTCGACTTATTTTCTTTCTTGATTGTGCCAATTTGTACTCGAGATAAGATAGCCTCGAGCCTTGATTTAGGGTCTTTGGGGGTGAGAGTCCTTCCTAGTTGCTTTTCCAACCAATCGGGCACCTGTGACTTCTCTTTAGGTGACTCAAGGTTATCTTTTGTTTCATCTCTTACGACCTCTATCTCCTTGTCCTTTGAAGTCTCATGCTCCTTACTTGCATCCTCTTCTTCATCGAAGTCTTGGATAAGCACTGTGTTTTTCATCAAGGACTTGGAAGGTGTAGGATTCTGAGGGCTAACTTCATTTTCGTAGACTCTTTCTTCTTCTTTGTCTTCGTGTCCAGAGTCTTTTAGATGTTCTTCTTCCACATTAAGCCCTTTCTCTTCTTTATTTTCCTTTTCTTCTTTTGTGTGTTCCCCTTATTTTGTTGTAGGAGAAGGCATTTCCTCATCATCTTTGGAGCTCTTATCTTGTTCCCTTGTAAGAAGTTCAATATCTTCCTCCATCTTATCATCTATGTTTTTCTCTCCCTCATATTGAGGTCTTTCTTCTTCTTCTCCAACATTCTTGAGGTGTCGAGCGAACTCTTCTTCCAAACTGGGATCAAAGGTTTCCAAAATAAACTTAGTTCCTTCATCCTCTTCTCCTTCCTCGGAAGATCCAGATTCTTCATCTTCCCGTACCACCTTATCAATCACTAGAGGTTGGAATTCAAGATGTTGAATGTAATCATTTTCCTCCTCTTCTAGGTTCCTAGCTACCTCATGTGATTTCCTCTCTAGCTCTTCTGATATTATCATGGTTGGGGTTATCCTTGGGGGCACAGGGAGAGGTGGTGTGGATCGGCCAGTAGCATCTAGCACCAAGGTGACCTGTACATTGGGTTCCAATAGCATGCTGGAGAGCTCAAAGAGAATAGTTTTCATGTATTTTTCCATGGAATCAGGAAGCGTGAGTGTTGGCATGGTAGTAGTAGTTGCAGTGAGGGGCAACGATGTTATTGGTGACATGGAGGTAGAGGATAGTGAAGATGGATTGGCAGATGATAAGTCAATTGTCACAACTTGCGTAATTGGTGGAGAAGAGGAAAGGTGTATTGAGATATTGACAGCAAGAGGAGAGGTGGCAACCATTTCCTAAGAAACAGGTGAAGGGGCAACAACATCTACAATGCCAGTGTCAGAGGCAGCAGGGGAGCCTAGGTTGGTCCAACCTCAATTTATTTTTCTCCTTCCAGGAGTGGGTCTTCAGTGATTGTGGGAATCTCTGTGAAGCTGCCCGTCTTCTTACGCTTCTTGGAAGACTCCTCTTTTGCAGTATTTCTCGCGTAGACCTTAGGGCCCAGTTGTTGTTCTTATGTTTCTTTCCTCTTTCTTGTTTTTGTGGACGAAGGAGATTTGGATGTTTGCCTCAAAGGTGTATCAACGATGTCTGTTGTTTCCTCACCTTCACTTTTGGAGGCACTCTTGTATCCTCCTCTAACTCAGTGTAAGTTAGAGAGATTCCTCATCATTTCAGCTGTTTAATTTGTCTCTCAACCCACTCCTTGGTACAAGCTTCTATTGGCTTTGTTAAGATATCAAGGTAATCGACCTCTTGCTCGTCCCAATCTATCATACACAGTGGAAAATTAGCGATCACATTATATCAATAATCCATCATGGTGCTTTCATCTTCCATTACCTGGTCAGGCATAGGAAATAGATTGACCCTCCTCACAAAGTAGGTAGTCATCCACATGTATTTTTTGCCCAGAATTTAATGTCATTCTGATAGTTAGCCCAAAATCTTTGACATTGTGTCTGTGGACGTATTTTGTAGCAGGTGCCTTTTGCAACTTACCATAGGGATCCATATATGGCTTGGAAGGGTGGCATTTCAGGTGAGTCTGCCAACTCCTTTTCTGAGTTATTGGTGCACTAGGAAGTTTGAAGCTCATACAACCCTTGACCAAAGGAGAGGGGATAGGGAACCCCTACCAAATGCTTTCCACTTAGAAGAGCATGAGATGGCTGCAGCTGTCTAGAGAGCTCTAGGAAAATAATTTGGTCATTGAGGTACCAGGGTAGCCTATATAGCATATTTGAAAAGCCTTTTGCTTTGATATATGTGAACTTTGGGAACTAAATAAAAATAAAGGTGAAGCGCTTGAGGAAAGCACTCGCACTGTGGGAGATTCGCCTTTCAAAGTCTCCCCTGAGCAATCTAATGATATACACTATGAAAGCATCATTGACTCTACAATAATCTCACTTGAAGTTTTTGAATTGAAGCTGTGGATACCTGTCACAGACCTTAAGTGGCCTTGTTGGTTCCACATTAGGTGCCCTAAAAAAACCTTGGTATTGTCTTAGCTCTATCAATAATACACCAAATAAGATGTTATATAGAAACGCGAGGTCTACTTTATTGCCACAAACTGCTGATCGAAACAGTTGCTAATTATTTCCAACCAATAGAATTTAGTCTTTCCCCTGAGAATCTCCTCCACAAAATAAACCATCCATTCCTGGAAATATGCAGTAGTGGGGAGTCTCATGACTATGCTTAGCATTGTCACTAAGTCATGGTACTCTTCATGAAATTCATTGCGAAATAATTCTTGTGCCCCTTTTCTCTTTGAGCCAGTATTGGTTAATGAGCTTTTTGCACTTTAGGGGGTTCTCATCCCACATATCTTTTCCATCCTTGATGGTTGGTATTTTCATTTCCCCGAAGGTCAGAATGTGGAAAGTTTTCATTATTCCCTTGTGGGACATATCTGCCAGAATGTTACCATCGTGATTGACTATTGTTTTGGTCTCCTCCTAATAGGCCTCTCTGCAGGCCATAACAAGTTCTGGAGCTTAAGGGTGGGAGGAAAGCCAACAGCCTTAGAAATTCTACTCCTTCTGATGGCCAATGCAGCCTCAGTAGTAGGATTGATCCTGACCCTCTATGTGAACTCATCAATGTCCACATGTCCAATGTTAGTATCTGTAATCTTGCTCCATGCGGAGGTGACCTTGGATTTAAGTGGCTCCCCTTGAAATCTGTACTTCATCTAGTCTTTGTCTTCTTTCCCACGGGGTGCCTTGCCTATTTCTTTCCTTTGTCTTTCTTGATAGCTATTCCTGAGGGCTCCCCACATGATTCCATATATCTTGCATACAAAAGGGAGTGATCATAACCAAGCACAAAAAATCATAGAAATGTTAATCAAATCCCTATAAAATGATGTTAGATCAGATAAATCATAATTTAATTATCCTAACATGTCTTCCAATTTGTCATTATCATCTTGTAGGAGGGAGTTTGGTCAATCCAGGTCCCAGGGGTTGGGGGAAAGTTGCTTGAGGTTTGCTATTGGAAAACAACTCTAGCAATGTGGAGTTTCAGGAACAACGACCTGGAGGTCAGCTCCCAGGGTCTTGGACGACGCCATTATAACATTGTTTTAATTTTTGCTTTGGGATGAAGAGGTTGGGAAGGTGGCATATGCTAGCCATTTGGAAATGACAGAGAAGGCATGGTGGTTCGAAGGAAGCGACCCGGAGGGTCGGGCCCGAAAGGAGGCTTGGCCTAAAGATTTTTGTTGTGTTCACAAAGTTCATTGGTAAGATGAAGGTCGAGAAGTCATGGGTTGATGGTCGTCTTGGAACAACGAAGTGTCAATGACGGCCTACGGATGAAATTATGAGAGCTAGGACCCGAAGTGCGATTGGCACAAATTCACTTGGCAACTCATTTTTAGCATCTTGTGACAGTTGGGAAGTCGAGGTTCACAGGCCAGGAGGGTGCATGGCGAATGTCATTAAGGACGGTGGAGTGTGGGCGACACTCCGATAGCCGAGACCTAGGTGCAAATCAGTTAAAGAACTTCCCGCAATATTTTCAAGGGAGCATTCGAGGGGTCGGAACCTAGGCGTCGGGTGGATGGTTAGTGAAGGTTGTGAAGGTTGTTCAGGACGTCAAAGTGTCGATGACACTCCATTAGGGCAAGCCCGAAGATCGAAATCCAAAGGGGATCTGGCCCTTTAGGATTTTATGTAAGTTTAGGGGTTGTCGACACATCAGAACCCTAACACCAGAAGGTCGGGGCTAAGACACCATTTGCAGATGATAGTTTAGAGAGGGCACCCCGGGGACAAAATCCCAAGGGCGCGGGCCCGAATGAAGTAAAGCTATTTTCTGAGTTCAAACTTATCAAAGTTTTAGGGGCGGCGGTGAGGCTTGGACCCAGAGGTTGTCAAAGCACTGTTTGAAGAGTGACACCAGACAGGTGAAGTTCTAAATTGACTAAAGTTGGTCATTTTTAGGGTTTCTTAGAATTTCAACACATGGGTTTTGCGTGCAATGGTTTCTCCTATCCATAATGCTAGGTTTTATTCATTTTAACTCATTCATTTTAGTGCAAATCGAGAGAAACTTAAGGAAGGTGGCTGACGGCGAACCAATTTGAAGAACCAGAAGAATATGGTTGAGAATTGAACTTTGCAACACACTGGATTGTCGAAAGCACTCATCAAGCTTAGAGGTGGCACAAGAAGGAAACTGACATAGGCTTTGATCATGCTTTGGCAATCTATCATGTGAAAATGATAGTTTTTTCACTCTATTTATAGAAATTTTGGCATTTAATGGCCTTATTAAATGCTTGTACGACAACCCAAAAGTGGTTGGATTTGAAATTCGGCTGTGGGAGCTTCAAGACCGGGGGTGAAAACTCTGTCTTAATTTGGATGTTCTGGTGACTCGTTGATCAAACGACATTAAATGAGTCAAGTTTCAGGAACTAAAACGCAGCTTGAGGAAGGTCGTTTGAGAGTGGTAAAAATCGATGGCGAAAGGGGAACCAAGACTCGACAGGTGGAAGGCTGGCCCTGAAAGGCCGCTTGACAACAAAGAAGGAGCAACATAAATCCGACAGGGGTGACCCGACTTGTCAGGCTCAAGATGGACTATGGAGGTCAGCTTTGGAACTCAAAGGCTAACGCTTAAAGGAGATCTGCAAGGACTTGAGACTTAAAAAAATTGAGGCGAAAAAAATGTGGTTGACTAAAGATGACTTCCCTAAGACTCACTAACCACTCTAAACACCAAAACAAGGGGGGACGCAAAATGAGATGACAACAAAACAACTTGGCAAGGTGAAGGAAAGAGGGGGTCCCCGTACTGAACAGGGCGTGTGTGCTATAGGCACAACATAATCCTTATTGCACTCATACCCATAAAATGTTGTGAAGAGTCTTTTACCAATGATGTATTATCTACCCAAGGATCATGTCAAGAGGAGGCTCTTGATGATAACAAAAGTTGCTCCAAATCAAGTCAAGATCAAAAACCCCTATCCCTAGAGTTTCATCAACTAAGGGACATCTTCCAAACCATTTTAAACTCTAAATATGTCCCCAATATCATCCCTAAGATGTTTCTTTCTGATGGACATATAAACGTTCTTCATCCAAAACAAGAATCTCTCGCTCTTGATATTCCTACACAAGGGCAAGCAACAATCGAGATTCTTGATTCTTACAGTGATTGTGCATCGTCGACATCTTTTGAATCAACACCAACAAATAATTATGTTCCAAAATCAGAGCAAATAGTTCATATTCCTGAACAACAAGAACCCATAGCAATATCATGTGTTCATGACAAGTCATATTCAGTGGTTGTGGATCAGAGGATACATTATCAAGGCATAAGATTAGGTATTGTTAATACCTTCACATTGTCGGGGACAATATTTTCTAATGCAAACATCAACATAGGGGTCACAAAAGATCCTTATGATGGAAATAATGTTAACACTACAACTAGTCGTATCAAGAATCATCATCCACCATCATCTCATACACAAAATGGGACCAACATAAAAAGAAAGATTCATATCAAAGCAAGGAGAAGATCATCAAAGAAAATGAAGCAGTGAAGCAAAAATGACAAAGAAAATACAATGGATACCAAAGAATGCAAAAGAAAATCATCCCAAATCTCCATTAGTCAAAGAAACTATGGGGCAAAGTCCAAAAAGGAAATGTATCCATCAAAAGAATCCTCAAATACGAAAGTACACTTCTTAAGTAAGGAACAAAGTATATCTAGTGTTTGGTCCTAATTCCATGAAAACATACATTCCCAACCATCATCGCTCATATTCCCAAGTTTGGAGAGTCAAAGGTTCCAAACCATTGATCAATCCATCTCATATTCCTTCATGCATGACACCATACACTCCATTCATGATATCCAATTCTTGCATTGACTGTGTGTTGGTAGCCACCCTTCATCATAAAGATTTTGAAGGCACTTTATCGCAATGTGTGCACATAGACAAGGTTAATTTTGGTACCAATAAGGTAGATCAAAGTTCTCAAAAGTTGCATTCAAGTGCTTGTATCTTAGCAAAGAAGCTTCTTCAAGATAGATATTGTTGGCACATTGTGATAGTGCCCTCTACATTAGAACCACCAGGTGGTTCAACATGAGGGTGAAATCATAAAAAAAAAAATAATAATGAAAAAATCAAGAAAATAGTAAAAATAAAAATTGTCCTCCAGTGAAAACCACGCTTTGGGCAAGTGCTATGATGAAAACCTGGAAAACATGTATCATGAGTAGAATCGAGTGTCTATATGATCCTTCTCAAATAGAAGCATCTCATCCTTGTCATGATAAATCCAATGTTCTCTCAATCCATCCAATCTAGATTTATCTAGATATTCTAGTTTATCTTGATCTTGACAAAGATTCGATGTATACTTCAACTGTACTCATTGAAAACTTTTGATAGGCTATTTACCATTTCGTCTTATGAAGTCCAATAGACCATATCTAGCATGCTAAGACTCTGTTGAAATCTTCGCATATACTTTACCTATCTTCATTTATCTATTGCACTATGAAACATTGCTAGACATTGGGAGTAGGTTATTGCACTTTTGTTTTAAAAGAACTCTGGATACATGTCTTGAATCTCACAACGTGATATCTATTATTGTGGGACTAGGTATCATTTCTCATAATCTCTCAAAAATCTAGAGCATTCATAAAACCAGAAAAATCCAAAAACACTTACAAAAATAAAAATCAAAAATTCAAATCTTTGTACAGTTAAAATCCAAAACATTCAAAAAGTTATAAAGTCAAAATCCAAAACATCCAAAACATATCAAAAATCCCTAAACAAGCCAAAATATAAAAAATCTCAAAAATGGTACCTTTTCAACCATTTATGGTTCTCTACACTTTGAACATAGGGTAGCATAACATTGATGTGCCCTAAGACACCCCTAGGTTGGGTCCTTTGTAAGTCCATCATACAAACTACATTCCATCAAGTGTTCATATCTCATCAATAATCTAGTCAAAGTCACGAATCCATATGGTCTCTAATGCGGTACAACGTAGGCAAGATGAATTCGGAAGCCCTCTAGGCCTTAGGGTCGCATTCCTTTAGGTCTGGGGTCAAAACCTTCATAAAACACAAAAACATTTGGAATTTTTGAAAACTTAGAAACACAAAAACATTTGGAATTTTTTGAAAACTTAGAAAACACAAAACATCGGAAAACATTCAAAAACCCCTAAACAACCTCAAATAATCAAAACCAAAACATTCACATAAACTTTCTGAAAAGACCAACAACCTCAAAACATTTTCAAAATACCAAAAATATTTAAATATTCCAAAAATTGCCAAAACCATCCATCCCATTTTGCTTTCGCTTGCGATAATCTCATCCATAATAAACTGATCGCCACACTCACCTTTTGGTAACACAAGCGAAAAACAAGTACAAAAATAAAAAAAATAGAACCTTTAAACGCAAAAATCAAACTCTTGATTATTATCAAACATGTCAATCAAACCTTATATCAATGACCTTTCAAAAAACCTATAAACCCACCAACATCTGATAACACGTCCTAGGATGCATCCTTCCTATAATGGGTATTATCATTGGCAATCACTTTGGATATTTATCTTCAAAACATACCCTTTGGTAAGAGATATAGATAACATTGACTGTTTGTTTTTTGATCTTTTCTTATGATTTATCTTGTTGACCCATTATGATGACCTCTCAATGATGTCTAAATGGTTTAGAGAGAAAGGAATGGGGCATC
Organism: Sequoia sempervirens; assembly: GCA_007258455.2. Classification (NCBI taxonomy): domain Eukaryota; kingdom Viridiplantae; phylum Streptophyta; class Pinopsida; order Cupressales; family Cupressaceae; genus Sequoia; species Sequoia sempervirens. Next base: position 20,667 of record VDFB02326074.1, read on the forward strand.
GATCATTATATTTCGTTTGCTATGCTTGTGGGGTGTTCTTGTAAAATAATCTTGGCACATACTTGCTTAGTTGTGTGTAGGGAGGTCGTTTAGTGTAAATTGTTGACTATTCCATATGCTTTGGTCCAATATATTCTAAACTTCTCAACTACATTCCAATGAGGTTTTTGTATGTCAAGGTGTGAACAAGGACTATCCTATTTGTTTGCAGTCAAAGTCCGTCGCACTAGATACAATGCCATCTTGGTTATCAATACCATGATGCATCGTGTCTATGTGTTATATCAAAAATAAGGAATGACGGAGAGTCCGAATCCAATAAATGAGCAAATCATCTATCTCATCACCATATCTTATAAAGTCTCGAATGATCATAGGCTTGTTGGACTTCTGAATCAATCTCAAAATCAATGGTTAATCAATGTCCATCTCATTCTTCTACTTCTATCCATCTTATTCTTCTATCTCTACTAACATTTCTATCTAAGTATTGAATCTGCGTGATATATATCAAATTATACATGAGGCTACCCATGGTCGATGACTGTCTATACATCATCAAATCTGTCTACATTAGACATTTGAGCTTTCTATTCCTCTTTGAGTTGAATTGATCTTGAACCTTTGTCGCGACATTGACCCGAAATTGCAAAAAAATCTTCCCGATCTCTTGAGGGGGTAGGGTACTAGCTCAATTCCTTCCACTGGGGCAATAGTGGGGCATCTGAAAAATGAAGAATTTTTGAATTTTTCATCTGAGCAACATTTTTAATCCGAAAAGCATCAGTATTTGAACCAATGTAATGAGTACCTCAGTTCAAAGAGGGGCAAAATGTAGACACTTAAAATTATCCTGAATGGTATTACACATTTGAATATGGTCACTAACATCGTTTCTTCTTGAAATTCATCCTCTTTTTGCATACTGAATTAAATAAGCCTAGTCATTTAATTAAATGCATTATTTTCATCTATTAATCTAATTGATTTAATTAGGTTAATTCATCCCCTTTCACCTTCACCTCTCACCCTGTTTAATTGAATAAATGAAATTATTTAATTAAAACCCCCTAAGTTCTCTCATTTAATTAAATAATCCTAAATTATTTAACTAAATGTCATTTACACCCCTTTCATTAAATAAACTAATTATTTAATGGATATCCTATTATTCCTCATCTTGCACATTAAAATTTAGTTTTAATTACTAAATTGCTAATTTCCTCACCCATCCACGTGCATAGGGAATATTCCAAAGGAATATTCTCCTATTTGGCTCCAAAAATGAAATATTCTTTCCTAACAAACTTTCAAATTTGTTACAAAGTGTGTTTGTTTGAATCATTCTCATCCATTTATGCTTTCCTTGATCCATGTGATCTTTGATTCTCATCTATTGATGAGAATCCTTGATCCATGTTTCACCCTCCTTTTCATACTGACCATTGATTGATCAAATCAATCTCAACGCCTGATTCTTCATTTGCTCTCCTATAAATACTTCACTATTTGGAGAGAAATGGATCCATCTTTTGATAGCAAATTTATGCTGTTGAAATTCATACTCACTTGCATCCATATTGAGCATTTGTTGTCAATTTAGATTAATCTCCATACATATTAGCTTAAGCATCCATTAATGGCTTCCATATTAGCTTAGTTTGCATCCATTTTAGCATAAATTTGTATCTATAGCTTGCGTCTTTGAACTTTTTTTACATTTAGCATAGATTGCATCCATTTCATCAAGCATTTTAGCATTTAGCACTCATCTCCATCATGTTAAACTAGTTTTATACCATGTTTCATTTATATCTCATTAGTTTCATCAAATTTCTTCAATAAACTCAATTGAAACAACTCATTTTATCTAAGGGATTGGGAAAGGGTCGCCATTCCACATCAATGTGACACCACTCCCCCAATGGGATAAGATTTGATTTCTTAGAATAGATTTCCCTTGTGTTTTCATGTTAGTTTAATGGGTTCTTGTTCTTTGAAATTTTGAATATCTCATTGGGGTCATTACTTAGGGGATTAAATAGGGTTTAAATTCATTTGGATCTATTGTATTTAGTTCACACTATGACTTTGGTCACAGATGGGATCATTGTTTGTGTTGTAAGATGGAGGCGAGTAAGGTGGAGGTATCTATGTATTTAAAGGACAAGTGAATTGTAAGTTTGTGAGGGGATATGGATTAGGAGATATGAGATTTGAATGCAGAAAGATAAAGGGATTCCCAGTGGAAATACCTAAGGTGGTATTGACATTGCTAGCAGGTTGTTTAGTTGTAACAGTTGGATTAGTGTATGTTAAAATAGAGGTCATAGTTGTGGAAGGAGGAATTGGATTTTCATCTTGACTTTGAGTATACCCCAAAGTTTGAGAACAACTAGTTATTATAGGGACATGTTTTTCAATAATGTGAGATAGGCTATGAAAAATCTCAATTCCTTGTTCATTATCAAGCATTTTTCTCGTGTTATCTATGACAGGAATTACAGTACCAACAATGTATTCAAAATTCACAAAGTTTTGCAATTTCTCTAATTCTTCATCCATTTGTCTTAGTTCTTGTTGAGGGACATTATCAACCATTGTGTCAACATTAGTCACATTGGTTGTGGGTAGGGAAATGAGGTATCAAAGCTACGGTCCATAGTGGGTTGACTAGTATCAAAACTATGGGTGAAAGAGTTGGAAAACTCAAGATCCACAACGTGTGTAGAAGCATAGGATGGCATGAGTCTCAAACTACATCTCACTATAGTATTGGTAATAAGACACTAGGTTGTGAAGCTCATACAAGTTGCATCACATAGTTAACTACATAGGTCTCACATCATGATTGCATCTGGTAATACCATCTCTCCTCCTCAACATGACAACCAAACCAACAAAGCAAGTGACTAAATCAAGCCATCAATTTGAATCTGTAACAACATTGAAGTATTTATGGGCATAGGCAACCCATATCCAAGTCATAAATGCAACCTGTAAGTATAGATCACCTACAACACTGCATAACTTGTAGATACAATAATGCAACATACAAATCCAACAATATACAAATAACCAAGTCAAATGAGAGTAATTAGAAATGTACATGTGAGTATACAATGAATCCAACATCAAATCGCCAAGATCCAAATAGCAATAAGCTCAAAAAATCACCATAGTAAAAAGAACTCATAAACAACTCAGATTGAAATAATAATAAATAAACCATACCAAAACATCTCCAAACTTGATCCACTGTGTAGTGCTCTAAACAAGCTTTTTGTCGACTATAAGAAGTCCAAAATCCTCCATATGCACAAGTTATGACCTCTCCAAACTTAAAGGGAACATCCAACTTCCAACAAGAAATACACTATAAAAACATAAAACATATGGAAAAACCGCTAATACCATAGTCAAGTACACAAAATCACCTTTTCAACGAGTATAAGAAGTCACATAATGGACATCCTAGGCAAAAATTATGCCCCCTGGAAAAGTCACATAATTTGGCCATGTAAGCAAAATAATGGTGCCCCCTTGGTGGTTGGGCGGTGGCGACACCACTTGCTATCCTGGACTCTATAACATTTTGTATTTTGGTTAAATTTTTGATTTAAAAGTTTTTGGCAGATTTTAAATGTTTTTCATGACGGTAATTTTTTTTAATGTGGACGGCTTCTAGCCACCTTGCCAGACCAAGGACTAGAGTCAGGGGCCAAAGGCCCCACTGGCTCGACAACCCTGCTAGCTAGAAGGGCGATACTAGCAATACCTGTACTGCCAATAAGCCAAGGGGTGGTAAAAAAAATTTGCATTTTTTTCTAGTAACCAAAATAGGTCAAATTTTATGTCAATCTTCATTTCTCAGGCCTCTTGGATCCAATGACAAGGTCTATTTTGTCCACCGAGTGGTAAGGTAATACCATGTACCACAAAACCATGTGAATACAAAACCACTAACCCCTTATGAAATATTTGGTACTAAGTTTTCACTTTATTAAATATTTCTTGAATATTAAATTATTATCTCATGTCTCTCACACATTAAATAATAATAAGTCAATGTTATAATACAACATAAAGTGGTCCATAGGTATTACCTAGTGTGATTAACCACACCTCCTAAGTGCATCACCACTAAATAATTATTTAATTACAACATTATAATATAACATTTTATGCAATGTTGTACATCGTATCCCAACATGCAACTTACCACTATTAACCACCCTTCTTTTTTCATAAGAGGTAGAGACCTAGAAGTGGGTTGAGTGTTGGACTTAGAACATACAGATGCTAAATGATAATCCTTGAACTTATGCCGAGAAGATCAACATCTATAACAAATGTTGGGAAAATTTAAATAGAGAGCCTATTGAGTATATCTCATCTAATTGATTTGGATATCAAATGTATCTATTGAACCTTTGGAGAGATCCATTTCTACACAAATCTTCTTCTGGAGTCAAGTTGCCTATCTGGTTTAACACATACAACAAAGCTTAGAGAGGCTAGTATTTGTGTCAAAAAATTTCATCATGACAAGGGTAAACCAAGAAACTTCACCCAAACAAGGACCATGGAGATTTCTCATCATATATGGCAAAATATCTAGTCTAGGGTGAGAAGACAAACACACAAGAGTGAACAAAGTAGGGGTTGTGTTTAAGAATGGCTTCAACATGGTTGTATTGAACAACACAAAAAAGATAAAAACCTTTGGTAAGGTTTTGTATGATATTGAGGTGAATCCCATTGAGACCTAGTGTTGAGCCTACTTTCAAGGGGGACCCTTCCCACAAAACATGGACCATTAAAGTAAAACTTTATAACCAATAACATGCATTGTTAATTTTAGGAATGGGGGGAACCATATCAAAGGGTGATTCAACAAACATACCTCATGAAACACCTTGAAAACAAACTTCCTTGGTCTTTTGAGTGGGGTGTCATTCTCAAATGTCGTTGAACCTTTAACTCCAAAAATAACTAGAAAGTGACAGAAGATTGAGGTCTCATATTGTAGGTGAAAATGACACATACACATGCATGTTGCATTACCATTGAACATTGCTTTTGCATTAAAATATTTGTTGGTTGTGGTTTGCTCATGTTAGATTTTGAATATTACAATGTTTTACTTATAACAAGTAATCCGATTTAACTAACCAAAAAAAAGAAGTTATGCACAACATTGCTTGAGAGTGCACAAGGACTCGTGGCATATTGATAATTGAGGACTATTTATTAAAAGATTATAGAATTTTAAAAAGGTAAAGACTCCACATAAATATATAATTTAAATTTATCTAGAATTTATATTTATAGTCAGTACTCGTAAATTACCGGTAGGTAGGGGTTCCTGCGAGTTATGCTCATTTGCATTTTTACTATTTCAGGGATTGTCGTCCGACTACCTAAAAGTAGGAGACCAAAACCCTTCCCCGCGAATACATCCAACAGTGCTTAGTTGTTAATTTAACCTCTGGTTTGGACGAATCATAATAACAGCTGTAAACGACTGGAGTATTCCGCTCAGAAATAACCCATTGATTGTTCTTAGCTGTGCGAGCATTCTGCAGAAAAAAAACCCATGGAAGATTACGAGGTAAGATGCTACTTTCCCTTTTATGTCATTTTAAACTCTATTTCAATTCCCACAGTATAAAGTCAAAAAGAGCAATCAATCGATTAATGGTTGTTTTAGAGGTGTTTTGAGAGCGTGCATGATTTATTCCAGTTGCTCCTCAAATTCATTTCGAATACTAACACCCGGACGCAATGGAAATCGCTTGGGAGCATTTTATTGCAGATAGTATTTCAATTAGATTTTTTTTGTCTGGGCAAACCTTGGATTGGGTTACAGGCAATCTTTAAGCCTGTACGTGGTTAGCTACGACCACCATTCTGAAGTATGTAAATTTAGGTCATGGTTGGATGTATGCTTTGATCATCACACTCCAATCGAATCATATATTTTGGATTGATTGGCCGCAGTGTTGCAATCCTGTCACATGTCTGGTATAGTTATAGGTTATGACGTTGTGGTGAGTGGAGAGAGTTTTGAACCTATGTCGCGATGTTACGAATGCCCTCAATTACCAATACGTCACAACTGCTTGTGCAATCTCAGAGCAGTGTTGCACATACCTTGTTTTTTTGATTAGTTAAATTGGGTCACTTGTTATAAGTAAAAACATTGTAATGCCCAAAATCCAACATGGGTAAACACAACCGGCGATTTTTTTTTAATTTGCAAAAGCAATGCTCAGTGGCAATGCAAAATGCATGCATATGTGCCATTGCCACCTACAACATCACATGAAACTGAACACACACGGAAGGTACATGTTGACGATGTGCATGAGAAAGGGAGTGAAAGAAATAATGCATGGCCAGATAGCACCCATCACCATGTGGTGCAATCTTCATTGTGGAGCTTCTTAGGTGCAAGTGGTGTCGGTGCACATGATGTCTAAGGGAGGTGGCATCGTCATGATGATCGCTTTTTTAGAGTACTCGCATCCAAGATGCAAGTGGTGTCAGCGCATGTGATATCTAAGGGAGGTGGCATCCTCATGATGACTACTCTTTTAGAGTACACTACATGGATCCAAAGGGGATACCGATACACCCTCCAAGGTGCTAATCCCAATAAAAGAATGTATTAAAGAATTTTGTGAAACAGACAAATTCAAAGTAGGTCAACTACTCACTAAGCATGTCAGGTTAATGAACAAGGTTTATTCAGTCACTGACATTTTCTTTCCTTTAATATGCATAAATGTAAGCGAATACAACCACAAGCTTAAGCTACTCTTTATCAATTCATAAATGAAAGGTATGACCTTGCGTCAGTCTAAGGAACATAATTCACCTAGACATAATTCACATTGACTAGAAGACAGTAATAATAACATATGTCTGCCTCGTGCACCATATCTATATTAACTTTTGCTCAAAAAAAGGGTTAAAACTTAAATCTCTTTATTCACATTCAATTTATCAAACATAAGGAAAACTAATTAACATTATCCACAAAGTTAAATAACTGCATATTATATATCTAGCACTGCAAGAGGATCAATGCGAAATCCACAAATTGGAAGTTCCACACTCAACTAGAATTAACAAGGTCATTAAGCATAAGGGTGCAACTAGGGCCACAAAATGGTTGGGCCTTAAAAACATTCTGTCAAAAGCTTTAAGCAAAGGAAAAGAGAAGTGACACAGTTTTGTTGAATTTAACAGGCGTTGTCTTGATAGATGCCTGAGTGAAGTAGGTGGCTATTTAATTAAAATCTTCATAAATTAAAGAGTACTGTGCAATGGATAAAAATAGAGTGAACATCTGTGGAAAATTTGAAGTAGAACATGAGATGCTTTTAGGATTTGGGATGGAGCAAAATCCATTGGAAAATTTTGGGATCAGCAAACAAGGATTAACACTCCCACCAGCTGCTAATGAATGCATCCTAGAGGGCACCAAAACATGGAAAAGACATTTGGCTTGGAAGCTCCACCTGAAATTTATCTATTCTTTCAAAATTCACAGGGAGCTTGTACCAGGATGGCCCCAACCATGTTTGGCCTACATTATAATGGAGTCAAAAAAAGGGGGAAAACACACAGCAGGATATGGACCCTGGTCATTATCATAATTGCTTCACCTTACACTATACTGTGGCCTGCTAAATTCCAGTGGTTCTTATATTAGCCATTTTTAAGTGACTTATTTTTCTTGACACAAGCTATGATATTTCCAAAGATTTTTTGTCTATACCTTGCTGGCTTCTCTAGGAACTCTTTAAAAATCACGTAACTTAGTTGATCTTTAATGATCTGAATTTCTAATATAACTCAGTTGATCTTTGATCATCTGAATTCCTTGAAGGAGTCTCAAAGGACTTAAGTGTGAAGAGAAATAAAAGTGTTTAGAGTTAAGCTATTCATTTGTAGGACCCTATGGAATAGTCCTAAACATGTGACAAGTCTCTTGAAAGTGCCACTTGTGCTAAGTGGATTTCATTTGTAATATCAAGTTGCCTGAAAGTTCCATTTCTGCTTTTAGTTAGATTGCTCATGTTCTCAATTTCTTTTGAGGTGTTTGTTGTTGTGATCCTATTATGCATTTAGGGTAAAATATAAAGTTATTGTTTATCTGTATCAGGAAAAAGTGAGTTCAAATATCTCGGCCATAGGACAATGACAATTATGTGTCATGACAATGTTATAGGAATTACAATCACTTATAATAAAATCTTTAAGCGTTAGAAAAGGGATGTCTTAGATGTCTTGTGATGGTTGCACATGACTATTCGTAGCCAAGTGCAGCATCCATACTGCTCTTTTATTAGGCTTAAGTTGGCAGTCATACTTCCTGTGGTATTTTTTTCTGTGTCTTATCTACCATCTAGAAGTACTATTTGGGTTGCAATGAAGTTCTATTTGTATTCTCTTTTCAGATTTTATTGTTGGTCTCCTTTGCTGTCCAAATCCTGTGGATCTTTTTCAGAAATATCAGATTTCAATCCTAAAAATTAAAACTCGATTTTCATATTTTTGTTTAATCTCTTTGCTGTAGTTATGTTTAGTGTCAGTTCCCAATCTAGCTCATGGAAAGGTATGTAATGTAATCGTGAACCTTTAGTTTGACATCAGATTTGAATTAAATCGCTGGTCTTTTGCAATCTTTGTATTCCACATTCATAAGATGCAGATGGCTGAAATATACAGACAGAGACTTCAATTTTGAAGTGGTGGTGTTTTTGCCAGTGAAAACATTGAATATTCTATACCTTTAGCCCAAGGAATGATTAATGTCTAGCAAGAGATATGCTTATAGTTTATTCAGTTTCTCAAGAAGTTTTCAATCTCTTTGATGACAACTAACAGAATTTTCAGCACAGAAGGGTACAAATGGGTCTGGTAACTTTGTGATCTAAACTGCTGGGGATTTTGTTTATCAGCACTACCTTTTCTGTGCAGTTTCTGCTACTTTTGATAAAAGAGAAATTCAGATAGGGCAGAGTCTAACGATTGAAATGCTTCCTATATATACTTTACCTTTGATGGTTCAACCTCATTTGAAATAAAGGTTCTGCAGGACCTGCATAAGGTTGATGCTTTTGCCTTCAAACTGTCTCTATGTACTCAGTGCAAATGAGAATTTATGTTAAGAAATCTTGCTTATTAGATTCTAGGATCCAGAAGGCGTAAGGAAACCTAAAAACAGCAAGGAATTTGCAAGCAAAATTTGAAAATAACTATGGCAGTCTATAAAGATTTCTGAAAAAATGAGTAATTTCAAAATATTAAACTGCCTTGCTTTTGAGCAATTTATTGAGGTTTCTAGGCCCTACTATTCATGGTCAGCTACAATGGATTCTCTGCTTTGAAACTGTATTTAACTTGGTAATATTTCAGAACAAAAGAAATCAGCGTGCCTTCATCAATATGATCTATTTGGTTAGGGCAAAAACAAACATTATAGAACAGCTTACAGCCAACGAATAAATAGTAGCAGCTATGACTAACTAACTTTGTAGATTGTGGATGGTTACATCCATGTTCCAAAGCATTCATAGACTAGATTAAGATCCATAGATCAATCACAAAGTTTATATGACATAGCGTTGATCTTAGAGACATTAAATATTGACCTAGGACACTAATCACATTTGAAGATACATAGTGGAAAGGAGAAACCAGCTGGACATATCAAATCCTGTATCATCATACCTGAAGTGCCCAATTCAAATGTGCACTGAGCATTGGGGGATCTCTTTGGATGTGATGGAGTAATCAAAAGTTTGAATTTTCATGAGCAGTATGGGTTAGACCATTGTCACTTTAATCATAAGTCACAGAAATAGTTATTTATTTTTCAAGAATTTTAGCAGGATGGGTTCTCTGGTCAGAAAATCCATCAAGATGAGTCTGTACCACTTTCAGGATGGGTCAGTAGCAGCCATGGCTAACAAACATTATAGAACAGCTTACAGCCAACCAATATATAGTAGCAGCCATGGTTAACCAACTTTGTGGATGGTGTGTGGTCACATCTATGTTCCAAGGGGTTCCTAACTAGATTAACTTCTATAGCTTAATGTTTATATGATAACAGTGATCTCAGAGATGCTAAATATCAGCTGGAGACACCAATGACCTTTGAAGACACATGGTGGAAAAGAGAAAGTAGCTGGCAATATCCAATCTTGTATTGTCATACCTGGACTACTCCACTTAAATGTACACTGGGCATTAGGGGATCTCTAGGGATATGATGGAATTGTCAGAAGTTGGAAATGTCACAAGCGGTATGGGTTAGACCATTGTCACTTGTTGTGACCTTTTTCACACATCGCCCCATTCAAGATGGGGACCCCCTAATTTTTGCTCCATTCTGGTCTTTTGGCTTGGGTTTTTCTCTCTCTCTTTCTCTCTCTCTCTCTCGCTCTGTCTCTTTTCGGATGTCCGCCTTTCAGAGGATTGTGCCCGTCTCTGAGCTTAAGCATGAAACTGACCAAGTCTGAAAATTAGGGTTTCATCGTTTCTGGTCAGTCCAAGGTCAAATAGAGTGAGTAAATTGAAAATTGAACTTAACATTGTTGTCAGTGTGCTTCCAGCAGGCTCTCAGCAAATTTTCATCAGTTTCTGAGGTACTTACTATTTTTAGTGAGTGTGAAGTTCAGGGCAATTCGTCAGCATTTTTGAGATTCCGACAGTCACACGACATTTAGGGCACACTAGGCTACTCGCATGCAAAATTTGAGCGAAAACAGACAAGCTTACGCGGCGCAGCGATCCGGCTTCGGGATAGATTCCCCGAGGGGCTCGGATGCTTAGGGATTTTTCTTTGCATGTTGGCATATTCAGCCACGGGTTTTGAGACCCGCCTTGATATAACATGCAAAGCGAGGCGACTAACTTCGAATTGACCTTTCGAGGCTATTTTAGAGGTTGCATGTCGAGGGTTTCTTTTGCATGTCCGGATGATTCACGATGGAGTTTCCGAGGAAGCCGTGATGGTGTGACATGCAAACAAAGATAACCCTTTCGATGGGAACGCTAACTATTTTTTAGCAGTGTGTCCGGCCGGTAGCCTCGGCCAGTTCAAAATCACAAAATTTGTCCTTGGCCGCCACAAAAATGAGACAAGCAGATCTTTTGTCATGTCTGGCGGAAACAAATTAGGAGTTTCAACCGGGGAACCAAAAAGTATAAAAAGAGTCCGGAATTTTTGGCGAAAACCGGTGTAAACCACCGCGATCGCATCGCCGGCTATCTGCTGGTAAAATTTCAAGTCAAACGGAACACTTACTATTTATAGTAAGTCAATTTGGAAACTGGCTAAAAATAGTAAATCAACTGCATGCGTTGATGTTGACAGTAAGGTCACGTGGTGAGGAGCGCCTCATTCAAATTTCAAGTCGATCGGAGCAATGGAGCTATTAGAAACAAGAGGTTACTATTTATAGTAAACCACCTTCAGAAATGTGCTAAAAATAGCAGGGTGACTAAAAATGGCAGTGTCGACAGAACAACGAGGTCATAAGGATGCAGTGTGCAAAATTTCAAGTCATTCTGAGCTTCAGAGATGCAAATTCAGAGGGCTTACTAAAAATAGCAGGGCGTGGAAACTGGTGAAAATGAAGAAAAAATTCTAAGTTTGAAGCTTGTCCTACAGTCATGGCAAAATGCGCCTAGTTGATGAGGAGGCATGAAAAATTTCTAAGAGTGTTGAGTTCGTCCAATGCACAGGCCAAAATGCGCCCAAGGAGAGAAAGTCAAAGGAAGTCAACGCCTTTTCATCTCTCTGCCTAGCCCAAATGCACCTTCAAGCATATGCCAAGAACAAAAAATTCTAAGTGTGAAAGTTCATCCTTCATCAGGGGCAAAATGCGCCCAAAGCACAAGTGGTCAAAGAAAAGTCAACACGTTTATCCTGTAGGCATGGAGAAATGCGCCCAACTTGAGGAGGAAAATGGTTGAATTTTTTTCTAAGTGTAGATATCCGCCACCACCTTCAAAATGCGCCCAAATTACAAGTTCATCCTTCTCAGGGGGTAAAATGTGCCCAAGTTGTGAGTGGTCAAAGCAAAGTCAACGATTTTCATCCTCTTCCCTAGGCAAAATGCGCCCAAATACATGCATGTCAAGACAAAAACGGGAGGTGAAGAGTCACTCAAAGGCGTTGTTATCCACCAGCTAGGCCAAAATGCGCCCAAGATGAAATGAGTCAACAAGTCAACATTCTCATCTTTCAGCTACATAAAAATGCGCTCAAGTTAGAAGAGGGTCAAAAGGTCAAAGGAATTCGTCCTCCTCAAGGGGTGAAATGCGCCCAAACAAGCTCAAGTGAAGACAAAAAATGGAATACGAAGAGTCTTCCTCCTGGCATGTCTAAATGCGCCTAGATTGAGGTGTAATAAGTAAATGGAGGTGGTAAATAAGGTGAAAGATACTTCAAAGTGTGGTAAAAGGTGGTGAATGCTAGGCGTTATCCTCCATCAAGTGCAAAATGCGCCCAAGGTGGTAAGTCTTAGAGGATTTTTTTTTTTCAAGGCGTGTGAGGTGTTGAGAATAAAATGCTAAGGCGTGGTTTCAAATTCCTTCTAAGTGATAAGCGCCCAAGATGATATGTGTAAAAAAAAAAAAATATTACAAGGTGATGGATGTGTTGCCTAGGCGTTGGAAATGAAGACCTCTAAGCACAAGATAAAATATCTTTCTTCGGACACAAAATGCGCCTAAGATGTTGAGTGAAGAAAAATAAAATATCTCTGAGGCGTTAGATAAAATTGCCTTGCAAGTGTAGAATAAAATGCAAATGGTGAGTGAGAAATAAAAGTGTGCTTGGCATGAGTAAAAATTTTCTAAATGAAGTTGATAAAATTTCCAACACTGGCGAATGAACCAAAATTTTCTAAGACAAATTCTCAGAGTGCAGGATGATATAAAATTTTCTAAGGCAAAAATATTTTCTCCCTTGGAAAATACGCCTAGAGCTCAAGGTGGTGAAATTTTTCGAAGCACGAGCAAATTTTCTCAATGATGAAGTCAGAGAATGATGATAATGCAGGGTGAATTCAAGTTCTTCAAGTTCTGGGGCAACACGGGGTGATCACAGGCGAAGAATGGATTTAATTTGACAGAATAATATTTTCTAAGGTTCAAAATTCAAAAATTAAATGAACTCGTTTGTTGGGTACCCATGGATTCGAAGCATTCTGGAGAAAATTCTCTTCTGGGTACGGAACATTTGCGATGATAGATGGATTTCCAGGTCTTCCGCACTTCGCCAACACTTTTTCAGTGAAGAATTTAATCAGTGCTCAAATTGTGAATTTTCCTAAGGGAGAATTTAAAATTTTCTAAGGCAAAGATGAATAAAATGTGTTTTCAAAATGAATTTCTTCGAATGATGAATTCAAGATGAGTTGCCTAGATGATTTTGATGGAATTCTTCAGTGATGAATTTTCCAGAGATGATGAAGAGTCAAGTTCGAATTTTAAATGACAGAGCTCCGGCTGGTGAATTAAAAAGATGGATTTAAATTAAAAAACAAATTCAAAGATGCCAGTCAAAGTCAAGTTTCTAGAAGAGCAAGATTCCTGACGTCGAGAGACAAGTGTCAGAAATACCAGAGAGGGAAAATTCGAATTCTTGGAGTGGAGTAGTGGAAGTTTAATGCACTGGCTTAAATTGGCTCCTTCTAGACTTCGATTTTGAGCTATAAAATGAAGAAGTTTCTCACTTATTTTTCACAGCTGGAGAAGTCGACTTGCTCTGAGTAAGTTGCTGAAGACTGAGTGTTGCTGAAGCTTGAAGAATTCGAAATTTTGCTGAAGTTCAAAGTTGCTGAGGATTGAGGCTCTTAGAGAGGCGCACTTAGAAGTTGCTGAATGTATTCAAGTCTGCAGTTGAAGAAGGACGCCTTGAAAAGCTGAAGTCAAGAGGGACGCCTTGAGTTGCTTGAAGGGCGCACTTGCTGTTTGTTGAAGTTGAAACTTGAAGTTGCCAGTGTTAGTAAGGACGCCTTGAAGTGAAAAGAGTCCATGAATTACAAGCTTGCTGATTTAAAGAAGTACGAATTTGAGAATTGCTGATTGCGGGTGCAAAGTATAAAGCTCAAGTTGCAGATTGGAGTTGCTGAAGAGTTGCTAAGTCACTGAAGTCTACTTAGAAATCTTTTTCTAAGTGTTGAAGTTCGAAGTTATTGGAGAAGAAGCTGAGGTTTGCAAATAGAAAAAGTTATTGCAGCTTCTTGAAGTCGACTGCAGCCCCTACACAGTGTCATATTTTATCTTATAAATTAAATTGTTGATGAATGTTTATTGTTTGCAGATGGCTGAGGCAAGGGTGACTGGCAAAGACAATGGTGCCTCCAGGCAAGCTGTGATCAAGAAGCTGAGCAAAACGTTCATGCCAGAATCAAAGTTCATTTCAAAGTTGGGCAAGTTGACAGACACCAACCTGGGCTTCGTCAACCTAGAGACCTTCAAAAACAGGATGTTAGGGATTGGCAGTCATCGACCTTCGACTACCTCGCACAATATTGTTCGAAGTGGGTTATATGCAGCTGCTGGTTTCCCGCCAGCTATACAGTGTTCGGAGCTGATGATGGAGTGTGCTAATTGCTACGAGAAGGATCACCGGTCGATCATGTCACCTGATGGCCAAGTGTTAGCCAATCTTACTCCGGCGGCCATTGGTGAGGCTTTCGGGATCCCGGTGCATAGGAACATGATTTACAAATCCAGAGAGCGAGCGGAGCGGATGTATGCTTCTGCTTTTGAACGATGCATGGAGACGATCAACACCCACTGGATGAGCACTCCCAAGCCTTCTCGTACAAAGCTGCCGAAGCAGATCATAGCAGATGACTTGAAGCAGGAATATTGTGACCTCATCATGATGCTGAGCAGAGTTGGTGGTTGCCCACAATCATTCATCTTTGAGCCTTGGATGTTTTACTACATCAACCTGGTGCTGGAAGGTAAGGATTATGTCAATTGGGCCGAGATGATCAGTGATAATCTACATGAGCAGCTCCTAAGCCTCCGAAGAACGAGGACATTTTACATGAGTTCCTATATCATTTATATGTTGGCACGTATGACTAAGTACAGAGGAATTTCTTACAAGGAGCCTGTCGGTTGTGGCTCTCACCAGTTCAAAATCCATGAGGCTTGTCCGCAGTTGCATTTGGCGAGCACAACTCACTTCAAGGGTGTCAACGATTCCTTCACCATGTACATCACGAGACTACTTCAGGAGTGTCACATCCCTTTCATGGAGACTTTATGTTCGGTCATGTATTTCAAATACAATGATAGATGCAAGTAATTGTTTGCATGTGATTATGACATTGAGGATGAATAGTTGTTCTTTTATCGTAACCGTAATGTTAACAAACCTTTTATTTTGACAAGAAGTTGAATGAGATCATGTGATTAAATTTAAATGTATATTATTAGGCCGTTGAGAACGATCTAACCGTAATCCTTGTCAGTGGATGCAGGATTGCCGACGCCACGAGAGAAAGGGAAATATCATCAGGGAGAGGACGTGGTTAATAATGGATCAATTTTATCATCAAACCTAGAGTCAGAGCAAGACAGTTGAGCCTACGTCATTGCCTTGGCCATGAGTAAAGTATATAATTATTGATTAAGCAAGTTAATTTAAATGATCACCTTTATAGAGATTACAAACAACTAATAAATAATAAATAAAATAAAATAAAATAAAATAATAATAGAAATAATTTAAATATTTATTATATCCTCTTGAAGATTTACGAATCAAATTCTTGGTATATTTATATACTGCCAAGAGGGATCGAATATTAAATTAATATATGAGATATAAATTATTTACCACCGATTTTTAATGGGGAAAAACAATTGTAACATTTAGCATGGAAAAATTAAATGAATTTCTTTTGTGCCGTCGGGAGTTTGAAGGCAGAAGTCTTACCGCCATTTTTCCATGGAAATGAAACGGCTAAGAAGGAAGACAAGGGGACGCGAAGAAAATTCTTTGGGGAGTTTTCTTTCTCAAGGAATCACAGTGGCTCGCAAGGGGCATATATCGTGAATCTGAGTCATCTCTGGGGGAAACGGTTAATATTTGTTGTCAATTTATGAGTAGGACTGGGGAAGCCATGCGTGGCTGAGTCTGATAGATAAACTTCTTTTCTTTTCTCGTGAGGAGGGATATCCAGTTCCAGAGTTGCGTCTTCACTTCTGTTGTCGTTTTTATTTTTTTATATTTATTCCTACATTGGAAGCATTCTATTGTGGTATGTGAGCCGTTTTCAATTCTCATGGCTTTCTCATCTGAGACGGATTTAAAGGAGGGCAATTTGGGAATTCTCTTAGTCGGTATAAGCAAGAACCGAGCTTGAAGACTGAACTTGCAGTCCCTACCGCGGAAAGTTTCCGGAACAGGCTTCATCGAATTGTGATTACTCACTCAGGCACGTAAAAAGTAAACTAGATTTTGATAACCTAGAAATCTTAAAATGAAATGTTCAGAGGAGTAACGTATGTGAGTTGAAAATTGCTTTGGTTTTTCATTTGCTTGAATGATAATGGGAATCGATCTGTCAGAGTTTGAGTAAAGTGCGTAATTAAGAGAATAGCCGGATTTCAATCATTCCTGTTCTTCTTCTTGAATGGGGTTAGGCAGTTTGTCGTTTGATTGTTGCCCTGTTTTGATGCACTCATGCTTGAGTCGAAACTGTTTTCCTCTTCTTTTCTGTTTATCTACAACAGTGTTGAGATTTTTATGTGCTTCTCATCTTAATCTTCAAATTCAAATCTTTATTTAAGGGTCAATTGGATGCTCATGTCTGAATTAGACTTTCTGACATTAGATTAATTTTGTATAAGGGTTCAGTTGAACCATTAGAGATATTTGATGTGCTCATCTTATTTGAACATCTCTATTTCCTTCCTGAAAGGAGACGTTGGTTAAATGCAATTTTCTTGCTCACCCCGGGTCTCTGGATTTGATGTTTTCGTATTCGAAATACTCTTCTTAGTCTAGCCGTTTTTGGAAAGGTTAGTCAGAAGTTTTCTTTCATTAAGACTCTGTTGATCCTTTTGCCTTGCCTCAGTCGCAGCCTGCTTGAACTTTAACCCTAAATCTCTAATTTGGATATATGCCTTTCTCATACCAATCCGAGATCATCTAATCTGTGAAGTCCTTCAAGGTGGCAGGTTCTGCTATTTTTGTTATTCTTTGGAAACTGAATCTTCTTATGAGATGAAAAGATTATGTTTAAATTCCTCTCATAATACTTATGACTTGAGCTTAAACTCAAATTAAAGAAAAGCTGCCACCAAATCTTTATGGTATAGACTAGGAAGATAAAATGTTGAGATCCAGAAGAACCTTCCAATCGAATTTGTCTTTCTGAATGTTGAGCTCATTGGAGGCAACATTTGTAAAAGAAGAGATTTAATGAGAAACTAAGTTGTGGTAATGTTAACCAGTTGAAACCAAAGTCTCATCTCTTTTCGTAAAATGTTAAGTAGATCGAATAGTCTTTATTGATGTGTTTTGACATTGAGGCAGGATTCTCTTATATGTCTGAAATTAAGTGTTGTACCTTGATTCTAGAAGATTTGAATTCATATACTAAACACTGAATCCTTATTGTCGGATAAGACTTCTTAATCTCTCATCTCAAAATTTGTGACTAGCAAAATATGATTACTCAGATGGAATAAGCTATTGAGTTGAGTTCCTCTCCTTCTAAAGGGACAACAACATAACCCTTAAACAAGATGTGAAACCAAACCAAGTTCTGGTAAACATTAAATCTTAGAGTTAAGACTTAACCTCAAGCTAAGAGAAGAAAGATAACCGAACTAGATATGGTAAAACTAAAACTTGATCTAAGAATTGTCATGTCGAGTAAGGGTGAGAGTGCTGACGGCATAGTAGTGCCAGAGATGTCGGTACAGTAGTGCTAGAGACATCGGCACAGGAGTGCCAGAAAAATATTAAAATCCTTGGCCAAGGTACGATGCTAGAATCTGCATCTGTCAGCTATCAAGTTCCAGATATATCACTGATCAGAGTGGCCTTTCTAGTTGGGAGGAACCCTTAGTAAGGTCGATCAGGAGGTATAGGTCCTTGACACCAGGCTCAGAGGCATGATGATAAATTGATCCATGTTGATTACCCTCGTGAAGGGCGGGTTCTTCAGTTGAAGAAACTCGGGAGACCAGTAGGTCTTGGTTGGGCGGTAAAGCCCCTGATGATAATTCTCTTTCCCTCGATAAAGATTTCCAAGTATGATAGTATGGAGATGACGTCAAAAGGAATTCTTCCTCTCTCATAAATCCAGGTACATGCAATGGTACTTGAACTTCTATTTCATCTATGCCATGAATACTATTCTTTATGTTAATGAACATAGTAAGATTCTCAGATACTTAGGGAGATAGTTACTTGAATTTATTCAGCTGCTACATTGTTTCATAGCTGTAGTAATTATTCGTTATCTTCTGGGAGCAAGAAAAGTAATTATTATTCTTCTGCAATTTCCTGTTAGATGTTTGTAGTTAATAGTTCTTTTCAGCTGAAAATGAAATTAAAAGTTAGTTGATGAAGCATATAATGTAACGACATCTTAATTGAATTCTCTCTTCCGTCTTGCTGCAAATGAAACCCTAGTTGGGTAGTTATTTAGTTATTGATCTGCCATGATCAGCTGGCGAAAAACTAATGAACGTTTCATGAGAACTGAAACCGAAACTGAAAATTAAAAAGATATTTGCAAGTTAAAGTTAGTTGGATCAATTGGAAACCCTTGTTTCGAAAACAATTTAACTGCAGTTCAGCTGAAAGTTAGTTATCAGTTGAATTTTTTTTTAAACTGTAGTCTGGATAGGTTGTTACAAGGAGCGGTTACACCACAGGATCTCGAGGGAAGCCCAGGAGCTAATTGAAAGGTATGGGTGCTGGTTCATACAGTTTCCAAAATTTTCTTACATTAGGCTGCAAGGTTTTTCATCGTACCCATACAGGCTGCCTAAGTACCCAACAGATAGAATTTTAATGCTAGAGATATCAAGGCAATTGCTTGCCTTTGATAAAATTCAAAAGAAGAAGAAGAAGGGAGGGGTAGAATTTCCAATTGTCATGGGCAACTCGGACGAGGTGTGTCCTTCCATACAGGCAGCTAGAGAGGCTGAAAGTGAGCTTCAGTTTTATCATTTTTCATATCATACTAGCCGACAGCACTATGACCCACATCACAACATCAAATGGGTACTGTCAGAGGAGTTTAAACATAAGGCCACCATAGAGGATTATTGGGCTGATGCAGCAGATGAAATTGAAGTAAGGAAAAGAATGTTTTCTCGGTTGCCTATTACTCTGATCAGGGAGTGTGAGGTAGTGCCGGTTCCAGACCAGGTGAACGAGGATATGGACGCTGTCCATCCGGACTATGCAGCAGTTAGAGATACTCCACTTCCACCTCCAGATTGGTCAAAGCTTGAGATTGCTGATTTGGACACTCTTTCTATCCCTGTCCTGACATTTACTAGAGCATGGGTTGATAGGCGAGTAAACAGGTTGAAAAGTAGGTCAATTGCCTTGACTTACAATATGATGGGAGATCACAGGACGCCCAACACTGGTAGAAAGAAACAGATTACAAGAGGTCCAGAGTCCAGAAAGGAGATAGTTCGACAGGAGCCTACTCAGCCAGAGCCTCCACGAGTCAGTTGCATCACCATTGGAGACACGTTCTCCAAGTATACAGGAGGTCTGTTTGTTTGCTGATCAGAGGAATGCACTGAATCAGGTGCAAGTGGTACAGGATAATATTCAGCCTCCACGGAGAGAGTCAGTTAGCCAGAGTGTCAACGCACTTGATAGGGTTGATCAGCTAGACGATGAGGGGACTATTACTGACCCTCAATTTCAGCAGGAGTTAGGGGCGACCGTGAACGAAGATGATGATATAGTTTCAGGTGATACTCAGCCACTTGAGGACGATGAGCCTCACCAGAATGATGTAGAGGTTGAGCAAGTTAGAGAGGTAGAGGCACAGGAACAGCAGCCCTTTGACATACAGTATGATGTGCTTGATTGGCTTAAGGATAGAATGAGAAGAAGCCCCAGTGAGGAGATTGATCCAGCAGTTGAGATGGAAGAGTTTTTGAACAGGATCAGTGCACCTCCACAGAAGAAGAAGGCAAGAAAGTTTTCGAAGATATCCACAGATGAAGATGGTTCCCGTACCCTTCATGTAGCTGTGCCATGAGTTGAGTGTGACCGGAATGAAGCAGTACCTGAGAATTATGTGGTCACGACTTTGGACTTGGGACGTCCCACTGGTGCGCAGATTGTAGAGGAGTGTGATAACTCCTACCTTGCCCTCAAGGACAGGTTATTCAAGAAAGAAGGGAAGTATAAGAAGTTGAAAAGAGAACACAAGGCTTTAATTGGATATGTACAGCAGTTGTCTCGTTCTCGAGGGCAGGATATTCCAGTGATAGAGCCTCCAGCAGAGATACCTAGAGAATCAATCAGTGGATTGATGGAGTTGGGAAAGATGGCACAGGAGGCAGAAAAGTGGGTCACAGGGGTTCGTGTCGAGACGGAGAAGTTTATGGAGGACCTTGCCTTTGCTTTTCAGCAGGCCTCTAGTATTTTGACACGGATGGAAGCAGTGGATCATGCTTGGGGCGATGCCTCTATCTATCAGAGTAGGGTGATCCAGCGTCTTGAGGCATTGAGACATGTGCCGTTGCGATTGCTGATTGATGGAGGTGTCATTCAGGAGAATGACAGATATGATTTCTCTAGGTGGTATTCTTCGGCTATCACGGGGCGTGGCTTCTTCGATGCGGCACAGGCAGATTCAGCTAGAGTACATAAGGCTATGGCCAATATTATAGATGGAGTTCAGAATACCTTTGAGGCCATATTTGCTAGGAGGTTGAATCCAGATGAGGTACATTTTGATAATTTGAGGGGTTTGCTGGTGCCTTTCTTTGCAGATGTTAAGACCTTTGTACAAGATGATTTCGAGAATACTTCTACTTTCTCCACCTTGATCCAGAACACGCAGGACTCCTTGATTGCTTGGAGAAAATCTTGTGCAAGGCATGAGCATTCAGTCACAGTGTTAGAGTTTCAGCTAGATTGCATTCCACCTATTTCAGTTCAGGAGGTTGAGGCTGTACTTCGCAGATTCGTGGAGTTTGCAGGTCAGAGAGAAGGCAAATGGGAATGCACTCTGGACGATGATGATCTTCTAGAAGACTGAATGTGGGCATTTATTACATTTACTATTTATGGGAGTGAGTGGGAATCTTTGATTCATTTAATGTACTACTCCTAATTCTGGGAGTTTTTAGGGTTAGGGCTGAGGTGGCACGATTTTGGCCACTCTATTAATTGTAACCCTAGTCATCTTTTGGGACTTGGCTAGCTATATAAAGGGGGAGTCCCCCTCATTTGTAAGACATTAGACAGTAGACATTGTTTGAGATTGGACATTAGCATTAGAGCTAGAGCTAGAGAGTAGAGCATATTAGACATTTTGTTAGTGTGGAGGAGAAAGAAAGTTTTCCCTTTGAAAACTTTTGTGGAGATTGTTGTGTAACACTTTTCATGATAATAGATCTTTTCATTGATGGTGGAATTCGTCTTGTCATGAATAGCTAGCAAGGTCTTTTCTTCCTTTCGAATCCAAGTAGTATAATTTTCATTTCATGCAAAGTAGTTTACTTTGATGTGTGGTGTTTTATTGAGGTAGCTTCACTTTATTCCATACCACTAGCGGCTTGTTGATGATAAGTTCGCCTTGCGTGGTCGACTGGAGATTATCTTGTGTTTAACTTCAATTGTGATGTGCATACCTATATGCGTCGTTGTGATGGTATTTGTATGCTAAATCATAATTTGAACATCCTTTGCTATCCCTTTGAAGATTGCACCGATTTTACCGAGGCTGTCCACCGCGAGGCTAGGTGAAATCTGGTTGAAGTCTACTGAAACGAAGCCCCACATATCCTGCATTTAGAATAGAGCATAAGTTTCTTAGGCCCTATACTCCTTTATTTTCCGCACATTTCTGATTAGTTTTAGGAAAACGTACCATATTGCCAAATCATACATGCAAGAACCCCCTTTAAATCATACACTAGCTGCTAACTGTAAGAAGTTTGAACAATTGTGTAAGTCCCCTCGTAAGAACACAGCAAATCACATCAACCAAACTGGGTCTATTCGCACTTAAGGAACCTTGGAGTTGAACGCATGAACTTTCTTGCAATCTTAGCATGCGGAATACTTTGATCAAGAGAGAATAGAGTATCCGTTGGGAAACTTTGTTCTGCTGTTTGGTGCGGTCACAAAAACCACGTCAACATCACTGTAGTCATAGTTATAAATCATAGTTGCCACAAGATTGGTACTGGTACTGGTATGGGAGACTGGTACCGGTACCGGTACGACATTTTTTTGAAAATAGGAGACGGGGGTACTTGGAGACGCCATTTTTTTTAATATAAAATTAATAATATATAGAAAATCTGAAAATATAATGACATTGAACTTTCAAAACAATAGCAGTAGTAAAGTTTACATAATCTTAGTTCCAACTTCTAAGTTCACATTTGACATTTGACATTACATATTCGATTACATATTGATTCATTCAAATTCAAAAATATTGATAGTTTGATTGGCTAATATGCAAACAAAAAACAAAAATCAGAAATCTATCTGATATCTGAATCTCATATCATCTACACCACATCAATATCATCCATGTCAAGGTCCTCAGCTATGATGCTCTCCAAATACTCATCACTCTCTAACTCAGGTTCCTTTGCTGGTAGTAGAACTGGGGGTAAATCAATAAGGCCATCTGGTTCAACCACTTCATCCACTATGGCTGCAACATCTTCATCAGGTGAAATTTGGTCCCATTTTGCTAAAGGACCCTCATTGTACGCAGGATCTACACGAGAGAGAAGGCGAAGTGAGCTATGAATGTACACCAGGTTCTCTGCTTTCTTTGACCCCAATCGGTTCCTCTTTAGTGAATGAATAAAACCATAAGTACTCCAATTTCTCTCACAAGATGAAGAGCTAGCTACTTGTGAGAGTAATCTTATTGCAAATGATTGCAATTCAGGTGTTTCATCTCCATGGTTCCACCACCACTCTATAGGGTCTTTCTTTGCTCGCATATCATATAAAGCTTCCACGGAAGAAAAGTCACCATGCCCACGTGAAAACTTATTCCATTGAGTCCTTATAACTGATGCTTCCTCACCTCGGCCATATATCTTTTTTATTGCAGCCCAAAACCCCTTCATTACCTCTCTATCCTCATATGGAGCCCTCTTATTGGTCTCTTCTATATTATGCCATTTAGGATTTAAGGCATAGGCAGCACAATGAAGAGGTGTGTTAAGTTTGTTCCATCTTCCATGTAACTTATCTTCTATCAAAGGATATAGTGAAGGATCTTTTGCATCTGTTATTTGCTTAATTCTTTCGCACATGGAATCTATTTCTTCATAAATTTCCCCCAAACATGGCTTGTCTGAATTTGCAAATTTGATCACCTCACATATGGGCTGAATAAAGTCCACAACAAATTTAACATCAGCCCAAAAACGGTCATCAAGGATCATACCTCTCACCTCAACTGCATCATTTGATGTAGATTGCCTCCAAGCTGCCCATGCATCACTAACAACCGTGGAACACAAAGCACCTTTCACTTCATAAAGACGGTGAAGAAGAATAAAATAAGAAGCAAACCTTGTATCAGTTGGTTTGAGAAGCTCCACCTTGGCAAATTTTCGATAAATAGCTTGTGTTTGGTGATGGTTGCATATAAACATTTGGATTTTTCTGCCCTTTTCTATGAGAGCTGAAATCCACTCAAACTTGCCAATATCTTTGAGTGTATTATTCAACGAATGCACACAACATGGTGTCCAAAATATGTGCTTGTATTTCTTTTGCACCAACATGCCTGCTGCTTTACAAACAGGGGCAACATCTGTAACAATTTGGACTACATTTGATGCCCCTACCTCCTCAATGCCGTCACATAGTTGGCTATAAAGATACTCTGCATTTTTTTCATGCCCCGAACAATCCAATGCCTTCAAAAAGTAAGGCCCTTTGCTGCATGTTACCATGATATTAAGTAGTGGACGGTTTCTAGTATCCGTCCACCCATCCATCACAGTGCTGCATCCTTCTGAAATCCACACTCTTTTCAATGGTGCAGTTTGTTGCTCTAATCGAATTTTTTCTTTATCAATTAGAGTAGTGCGAAGCTTTTCATACATAGGTGGTCTATATCCAGCTGGTGCATTGTTGATTGCTTGGATCATCTCTGTATAGAAAGGTGATCGAGCAACATTAAATGGCATTCCATTGGCATAAAAGAAGCGTGCAATTGCTGCATCAACCGCTTCTCAACCTTCCATATCAAATAATCTGCCAATGGGGTTTGAGCTACCAATGTGTGGCCTCTTGTGAGAACTTTCTGCTGCTACATCTCTTGAAGACACATCCACCTTTGCCTCTCTATTGATATTTTGATTTTGATTTGCAGCAGTGTTTGTTGAAGCGTGAGAGCTCATATTAGAAACTTTACCATTAACCCTTTCTTCATCCCTCACAGCCTCATATCACTCCACCTCATTTATACAAGGATCAACACCTTTTCCAGGTAGGTGAAGAAAATGAGCCCTCACCCTCGTGTAAGTACCTTGCCATGACATTGGGTATAATTTGCATGAGATCGTGGCTGTTCCACCTGAACCCTTCGGCCCCTTAACACGATCAACATACTTCCACAACGGATGCAAGCCTTGTTTGTTTCCCCCACTCGACATCTTGATTCAATGATTCAAATCTACACAAAAAAAAAAAAAACAAAATGAATCATTTATAGGGTACATTGTTTAAAATTTGCTGAAGTGTCTACAAAGTTTGCATCACTAGTAATCTCCACAAAAATAATAGCTTGTGTTTAAAGATTGTTTTATAATTTTATTTAGTTGTAGCATCACCGGTAATCTCCACAAGGGCATTGCCCCTGTTTAAAATTGTGGCCGTATGCCACGATTTTAAACAGGGGCAATGCCCTTGTGGAGATTACTGGTGATCGACATCACCAGTAGTCTCCACAAGGGCATTGCCCCTGTTAAAATCGTGGAATATAGAGAGTATTCCACGATTTTAACAGGGGCAATGCCCTTGTGGAGATAGTATGTAATATTAAATAAAAAAAAAGGGAAAACCTTGCCTGGGTTGCCATTAGAGTCTTAGACTCTTAGACTATTAAATTTTTTAAAAAAACTAGAAGTAAAACATACCCGACTCTTAGACTCTTCAAGTTCAGATTGACGCAATCAGCAATGACGATTTTGAATTTTCAATGCTTCAAAGTTTAGAGTTTTATCTGTCGTCGCCCTCTTCCTCAGTCACCTGCTAATGTGCCGTTGCCAGTGCCGTCTTTTGTATAAGTATTTACTATTTTTAAAAATTATTAGCTTTTTGTGCCTTAGATGCGTGATTTCTGACGGGAGACGCGGGAGACCTTGCGGGAGACGCCATTTTTAGGTTTCGGAGACGTGGGAGATGGCAGTAAACGTCTTGAAAGTCTCCAAACGTGAAATGGAGTCTCCGGGTGCGGGTGCGGTGTAGGAGACGCGTCTCAGAGGGGGGGAGCAGGTCTCCCGGCAACCCTGTTATAAATAGGATGGGTTTGCTGGTCAGAAAATTCATCTTTATGAGTTTGTACTACTTCCAGGTCAGGCCCCTACTTGGAGTGTGCCTGAATTTGCCTTAAGGGACAATTACACAACATAAAATTGTTTTACAAATAATATTTCCCCTGTGTTTTTATGCCATTTCCCGTACCGGGTACGAAACGGGGACGAGGGGATGGCTAGGAAACGTCCCCTAGCCGTCCCCTTTTGCCCTCCAAGTACCCGGTACTTCCAGGGGACTTTTGGCAAAAGGCAGGGGATGTAGGGTACTTCTCGAAGTACCCGAAACTTCCCAGCCGTCCCTCATCTGTACCGGGTACATCTAGAAGTACCCTACGGCCCAGCAGCAAAAAAAACATATTTTTATAAAAAATTAAAGTTTTTTGAAATGAAAAAAAGGCATGGGCGGGCCCACAAGGGACGCCCCATGCCACTTAACCTAATTTATGCATTATGTATGCCCTAAAATGAGAAAAAACAACTCATTTTTACATTTGGCTTGTGAAGTGAAGGAGAGCAAAAGAAGAGCAGCTGAGTGAAGGATTGCCAGACTAGTCAGTATCGTCAGACTCTAGCCTTACGTTGGGATGTTAATCCCAAAGATGCTATGCAGATTGAGGAGAATGCACATGAGGGATTGGTGGGGGTTCCATTGGTTGAGGCAGATCCTTCTATTGATATGCACACTGACACTAACTTAAACTTGAGTTATGATGGCGAGGGTGATGCTGATTTAGACCTACCTTCTGCTGATTAGGGACCTTGGACAGTGATATATTTTCTTAGTTTTATGTTTAGCATGTCATTTCATAGTTGAGACTTGGAGCCTTTGGGCATTTTGGTTATAATTATCAAACTTTTATATGATATTTGCGCACATTGATAATGAAAAGCATTTGAATTTTGTTAATTTGTTTGTCGATTCTCATGTGAAATCTCAATTCAAGTCTAATGATATGTATTAAGCTTATACAAATGTCTAGAATGAATGCTTTATCAATGTTATGCTATGAACATTTGAAATTTCTGTATATTTTTAAAAAATTCCCTATTTTTTTATCAGCCGTCCCCTGCCGTCCCCTAAAAAATGACCCAAAAGTACCCCCGTACCGGAAACTCGTCTCGCCGTACCGGGTACTCCCCGTCCCCGAAACCCCGTGGAGCATAGAATATTTCATGACAATTTATATAATAGATATTGAAACTTAAGAATAAATGAACTATTAACATTTATGAAATAATGAATAACAACTTAAACTTGAATCCAATATATAGACTCTTTTTCAATAACCAATCATGGTAGGGATTGGAGAGAACGCATGGTAGGACACTAGAAATACTATTCATGACAAGTAACCCCAAGGGCGTGCTCATACCCCCCTTGGCCCTAAGTGGCAGGAACATCCAACCAAGACAATTCCTATACTGCCCTTCCCTAACATGTCTCATTGCCAACCTTACACTTGATTGCTTAAAGAAAAGATGTAGATTATAATAATATAAGTAAATCCACTATTTCCCTTAATTACCAATTTAAACATATCTCCCTTATTGCATATTAGTCATTATGAAAGTAACTATACATATATTTGTATGCCTATCAAACATTATATATATTAAATGCATACCAATCACTTATTGTATCAATATCTGCTGCTTTTCTGAATGCAGATTTTTATTTCTGATTTCTTCCTTATACTCAGAGAATATTTATTATTCTATTGCTGGTTCCCCCTTCTCCTTTCTCAATGTTTCTTTATATCCTCATATTCAAATGATGGGACACCTCTCTTGGAAAAGAGGTATCCTTTGAAATGGACATGTCCTTTGCCTTATACCAATCGCTGCTATTAATGTTGAATTACTATTTTATTTATTAATAAATTCTGCCTTTTTATTTTATTTTATTTTTTAATTACTATGAATCACTGTTCCTTAAAGATAATTGCTGCCTTTTTAATCCATTTATTAATCACTGCATCTTTATACTCTTAATTGCTGCACTTAGTCACTCTATAATCGTTGTCCTTCTTTCAATGCTAATCGCTGCTTATGCATCACTTATTTAATCTTTCCATTTTAAAACTGAAATTCCACATTAACTTGGGTGATCACATTCTGAAGGGAGTCGGCCCTGCAACAAAGCTTTAATTATTATTTAAATTTAATAATCTGAGTCGGCCTCCTATTGGCAAATATTCTGAGTCGGCCCCTTTTGCAGAGGTTATTATTATTATTTATTTAATTTATTTATCTGTTTTTGAATGCCATACTTTAGTACTGCGATCTGTAAATGGCAAGGACATGACAGTCCACCCTGCCCAAGATTGCTTGTCCTCAAGCAATCACAAGCTAAGATTTGTAATTTTTGACATTGCTCCTTTTTGTGATGTAATTAGCTTCTGTTGTGATACTTTAGGAATTGAAAAATGCTTCAACTAGTGGCAATTTTCTTGGTTGTGTCTGACTCTATACTATGATTATGTCCTTGAAGAGCAGTTGATGGTATACTTTCCTCAACTTGTATACTAATAAGGTTAATACCATCTTCTAAAGTATGAGGACAATTTGTTGCCCAATATTCTTCTGACTCGTGTCCTACTATTCCCCAATAACTCTTAACAACAAAACCAAGAGCTGGAAATTGGCAAGACCTGTTACTTAAGACAAGTTTTCTCTCATTTCATTACCACAAGGATTCAGAGCAATGAATCCAAACCCTTGATTACCCTTGTTGCATTTTGTGTAAACATTCAAAATTTTGAAGCAAGTTTATTTCTAATGAGGATGTAAAATAGCTTATAGGGTTTTGTAACACTTAACCTAGTCAAACATCTTTCAACATACATCACCTTGTCATAGATTCATAGGTAATTAATGACATCATTGACATGTTATAACCTTCTAAGTATATATTTCCTGGATAATACTCAAGTACAAAATTATTGGATTGATCGAGTTCAATAAGATGAAAGATGTACAAAGTCTTAGAATCCATCGCAGACGATTATCACCCTCAAACAGATCACAGAACTAATATCCAATTCTTGTCAGGTGGAGGTTGTCACTCCTTTTGTAAAAATTTGACATATGCCCATGTTTAACACCAGGATGATTTTCATATCTTAGAAAAGTATTGTTTTATTCCATCTAGTTCAAAACAACATCAATTTTTTCCCTAGGTTTAAGAGGTGACAATGATCCTGGGATTTGTGGGTTATGGGCCCATAATGTAACTTATAAGAGCAGAGGAATCTGTCTATTATACTGCATAAGTGTAACAGCTGGACTAAGTGGACTTAATAACTTGTCTGGTTTTCTGAATGATTTAAACTGCTAATTATTTTCAAATTTCTAGACTAAACGTATGGTGTTTGGTTTTCATCTGAGATTGTTATGCAGAAGTATGAATATGAGATCATACTTGCTGAAGCTAAGCAGAGTAACACTTGAAATATCTTTTGTGTCTGGCTATATACCATTTTCATCATCTGAACTCAATATTTTCTATTGGGACATTCACCTTGTATTAAATATAATTAACTTATTGTAAAATGTTAAAATATCCTATATACATATTGCTTAATATGACACATATCATGTGATAATCATGTACATTATCACATATTATATCATTATATAACATCATATCCCAACGTGCCTGAATGGAAAGGGATGGCTATAGAGAAGGGAGTATGGGAGTATCTTCCATGATGAATCTCCCAGAACAAGGGCCTGCATGTTAGCTTCATCAGGTCTAACATTGAAGAGAAAAAATGCCACATCTCTGGCCATGTGTTAACCTCATAGAACTAATAAATTTAGCCTCATATTGGCATGGAATATTACCTTATGATATACAAGATATGTTATTAATACATTTTATACGTCACCATTTCAAAATTCTTCCTCTTCTTAATGTTTCTAGCATGCAGTGGGAAAGGACATATTGTTAGTGCTACTATAAAAGATCACAATTTCATATGTTCAATCAACAAAATTCTTTATTTGATCCAGTGCATTACTCATCTATTTCATTCATGCATTATTATTGCATGGAAAGCGATTCAACATGATGAGAACCAAAGCTACAGATACCCAGCATTCTTGTGAGTCTGCAGAAATGCTACGTTGCTATATAGGATAATGGCTGGCATGAATACAAGGAACAGCAGTGGCAGTGGCTGCAAGGTTTTGGGCAAAGAGGGAAGACTAAACAGTCATGGATGCTTGCTAGTTCCCCTAATATGGATGCTGCAATTTACAGAGCTCCAAAGCCAGGAAAACATTTATCATGTCACATTGGATCTATACCTTCTACAAAGGTGGGACATCTATGAGTTTTATTTAGCATTTGGATTCCTAGTTTGCATCTCTTGGAGATACAGTGGCTTGATTAGAGGCAATGAATATGAAGCATTCAGCTGTGTAGATACTTGTCAGGGGGGATATAATGTTTCAACTGAAGCACTGTTTTGTAATTTCTCTATGAATCAGTGACTACATCTAGCCGCTTGAGCACAGGATTTACATGAAAAAATATCACTCATTTTGTTGCATCTTATGCAACAATCTCAGGGCAACCTCTATCCTAATTTTATAATATTAATGTGTATTTTGTTACACTTTTGTTGCATCTTATGCAACAATCTCAGGACAACCTCTATCCTAATTTTATAATATTAATGTGTATTTTGTTACACCATCTTTTGGATATTTATCCTTAATGCAATAAAATTCTATTTTATCACCAACATCCCAAATTTATGCATTATATGAGATTCTTGCCTAGATCATGCCATATGTTTTTTGTCCTTTATTGAAGATGCCAGCGCCCAGTAAGGAACCACTGCTGGCCAAAATAGAGGCACAATCCATAGTTCAGAAATAGATGAACGAGGGGAAAAACATGGATCAGAAAATATTAAAATAATTGTAAATGGTAAAGAGAGGAGAAATGCCTATCAGTGGCTTGATATCCATGATTAGGTACACCACAAAACAAAAGGCCAGTTAGTAAAGAAAATTGCCTGTCAGAAAGGAAATGCCACTGCCAGAAGATTCATGACCTGCCAGCTCAAAAATGCAGTTCCAAGACTTAAGGGATGTCAAACAAAATAGGAAATTCCAGTAAATGCTGGCCCAGAGAATCAGTACAAGGATATGTGAGCTGCCACGCAGATGAGGAACCGGTTGCCATTCTGGCTTGAATTAAACATGGGATAAAGTTCCCACGCCTCAGGGAAATAGCAAACTCGCTACTTTAGAGGCATACCACGTGACATTATTCTTAGGAAAAAAAGACGACCACTCAAGGAAGGAGTTTGAACGGTCTAGTCAATATGTGGGCCCAACAAGAAACTGCCAACCACTCAGCTGAAAGAAAATTGGACAAAGAACAACCCGCAACCAAAAAAATTAGTACAGAAAACCAAAATTGAATGGCTAGGTTTTTAGGTGAGTAGAATGCAAGTAAGCTCAGATGCTCCTGCATCAGACATGCTGGGTAAATGGAGTGTTCCATGAGCCTTGATGAACATTTTATGAAATTTGGAATTGAAAGTCCATGCTTGGCAACCTCGGATGCATGCATCCAGGTTGCTTCATTTATTGCCTTGTTCTTCCATTTGATCAAATATTTCATGTATTCCTTCTCCCTTGTTTTCTTTGCTGCTTGGGAATCTATAACAACTTCAACCTCATCTCTTCCCCTTTTAGGCAACTGTTGTACCTATTATTCCCGTTGGCCATCAAGATTTGCACCTCTGCCTTCACTAGTCTGCCCCTTATAATAATAATACAAATCAACAACATTGAAAATAGTTGAAATGTTTTCTCCTTCAGGTAGCTCTATTTTATATGCATTGGATGTAAACTTCCTTAAGACCTTACATGGCCTGATCTTCTCCCATTTTAGTTTATTGTAGGTCCCTTGGGGAAATCTTTCTTTCTGCAAATGGGCTAACACCATGCCTCCAATTTGAATTCTTGCTCTCTTCTCTTAAGATCTGCATGCTCTTTATGCTTCATTGTATTCTTTTCCAAATTCTTCTTAACTTCCTAGTATAACTCATGTATGTAATCAGTAAAATCTTCTATTAAAGTACATTTTCTGTTAAAATCAGTAGTGACTCAAATTATCTACTCCCTTGGGCTGTACCTATACACAATTTGGAAAGGGATTTTGGCTGTACTTTTGTTAGCTAAGTGATTATAAGCAAATTATGTTTGTGCCAAGATCAAATCCCATTGAGTGGGCTTCTTTCCAACCAAACATCTCAGTAGCGTACTGTTGTGACCTTTTTCACACATCGCCCCACTGCAAATGGGGACCCCCTAATTTTGGCTTTGCTTTTGGTTTGTTTTGTTGTTGTCTCTCTTTTCTACTGTCTATCTTTCTGGGATGTGCCTGTCTGTAAGCCTAAACGTGAAATTTGGCCAAATCCATAGAATTAGGGTTTCGAATTTTCCAGCCAACTTGAAGTCAAATGAAGTGAATAACTTGAAATTTGAGACTAACATTGTTGTTAGTATGCTTCTAGTAGGTTTCCACTGAAATTTCATCAGATTCCGGTAACTTACTATTTTTAGTAAGTGTGCAATTACAAGCATTCCTTCAACATTCTTGAAATTCCAACAGTCACACTGCATTCAGAGCACATCAAGCTGCTCACTGGCAAAATTTGAGCTGAAACAGACGACTTTCTATTTTTAGCATTCTAGCTTCTGAGCAAATTTCAGGGGTTATATGAAGAATTGTTCAACGCATGTCTGAAGATTCCTTCTGGGTTTTCAGAGACCTTCGCGATGGTGTGACATGCAAAGCGAGATAACGACTTTCAGAATTCAGCCTTCAAAGGCTATTTTTAGGGTTTGCATGTCTGCATATTGGTTTTTCGAGAGCTTCGCGATGATATGACATGCAAACAGAGGTAATCACTCCTTCAGCAACTTACAATTTTTAGCAGATACATTCCGGCGGCGGCCTCCCAGCACTTTAGAATCACGAACTGATCGCAATGCAATAGAAACGAGGACAAATGGAGGTCGTTTGATATGCATGCAAGACCAATTAGGGTTTCTAGCTTCAGGGCCTGAAAAGAGGGGTAAAATGTCAAAATTTTCGAAAACCGATGTATACCACCGCGATCAGCATCTTTCAAGCTATTCACTAGTAAAATTTGAAGGCAAACGGAGCACTTACTATTTATAGTAAGTCATTTTGGAAACAGGCTAAAAATAGTAAGTCAGCAGCAGGCGCTGACGTCAACGGGCAGGTCACGTGGTGAGGAGCACGTCATTTGAATTCCAAGTCAAACGGAGTTGTGGAAGTCTCAGAAGCACCTTCTATATGCGCCTGGAGAGGCATGATGGAGCTTGAAAGTTGACTAAGTCTAGCAAAGTGGGAGTAAGGACCCCTATATGCGCCCAGCCATGAAGGAGGAGATTGAGAATATTAAAGGGGCGTTCAAATTGAAATGAGGAGGCTGAAATGCGCCCAGCTTTGAAAGAGAGGCATGTGAAGTTTTTCTAAGTGTTTCAAAGTGGAAGCTTGACAAGCAAAATGCGCCCTTGAAGTGGAGGAGTGGTGGTAAAATTTTCTAAGTGTTCTAAATTAAAAATTGAAAGCTCAGGTTATGATATGCGCCTGGCTATGAAAAGGTTAGCAAAATTTCTAAGTGTTGGAACTTGAAATGGAAGCACAAGGTGGTAAATGCGCCTTTGACTGGAGGGGTGAGCTAGAAGAGAATTTGAGTGTGGAAATTAAATTGAAAGAAGATCCCATCATTTGCGCCTTGGGCTTAAAAGAAGAGAACTTAAAATTTTCTAAGGAATTTAAGGTAACCCCTCTTATTTGCGCCTAACCTTGAAGATGAGGCAAGAAATTTGGTGAAGGTATTAAAATTGAAAGCTTCAGCTATGATTTGCGCCCTTGAAAAGGGATGGGTAGAAAAGTTTCTGAGTATGAAAAAATGGAAGTATGACCCTGAAAATGCGCCCAAGATGAAAAGTCAAGAAATATTTTCTAAGTGTTTGCAAGTGGTAGGACAAAAGCTCAAATACGCCCAAGCTAGTGATGAAATGATAGAGTATTTTTCTAAGTATAAATATTTAAATTCCACCTCTAGAAGAAAATACGCCTCAGTTGGCTAAGCGATGAAGAAATTTGCTAAGACACGGGTAAATTGGCAGGAATGAGTCAGAATACTCCAGCTTCACAGGGTCAACAATGAGAAATTTCAAGTCAGAGCAAGGAAATGCGCTCAAGGGTGAAGAAATGAAATAGATTTGATGAGAAATTATTTTTCTAAAGTTCAAAATTCAAAAAATTAAATTTACCCGTTCGTTGTGTACCCATGGATTCGACGCGTTCTGAAGAATATTTTCTTCTGGGTATTGAAGATCTCCGATGAGAAGTTGATTTTAAAGTCTTCCATGCTTCGCCGTGGCCTTCAAGGTGAATATTTTTGATGGGTACCAGGTTGATGAATTTTCCTAAGGGAAAATTTAAAAATTTTTCAAGGCAAGGGAATAAATGATGTTTTTGAAGATAAAATGCCTCAGCGGATGAATTTTAAGTCGATTGCCTAGGTGAATTTGATTGAATTCTTCGTGGGACTAATCTTCCAGAGTCAGAGATGAACAAAATTGAGTATCAGAGCTCTAGCTGGTGAAGTAAATTCCTTGAAGATGATGCAGTTGAAGCTAACACTCTCGAAAGATGATCTCTTAAATACGCCCCTGAGGGAGTTGAAATTTTGTCTAAGGCATTGAAATTTGATGCACAGGTGTTATATGCCCCAGCCTACAGATCATGAAGAATTTGAGGATGAAGTTTGTTGGCTGGAAAAACGATGAACCCTTGGAGATCAAAACATGAAAATCCTGGTAAGTAAGTTAAGTTTATATGATGAAGTGTTCTAATACTCTTCTCCTTGCTTGATTTTGCAGGAGGAACGTCGAGACCAGGTGGTGATGATTTGAAGCAAGTAGTTCAAGATGATAAATCACGAAGGAAGAAAAGTTGCGAAAATTGGCTAAGTGTTGAGACTTAGTATAACTCAAGTGACAAAGAAGAAGTTGAAGAACAACGTCAAGAAGAAGATCGAGAACAGTGTGAACGCGTCTACAAACGGGAATCTTCTAGAAGATGGTGGCCATTAATTGCTCATTTATTGCCCCACTCCATTATGGCGGTTTTTAGGGCAAATCTTGTTTAGGGCTGAGGTGGGGCGATCCTGGCCATCCAACCGATTGTAATCTGAGCCGTCCGTTGGACTTCCAGCTATATAAAAGGGGAGTCCCCCTCATTTGTACATTCATGAGACAGTAGAATTAGAGTAGAAGTTAGAATAGAGAGACAAATTAGAAGTAGCTTAGTATAGATTGATAGAGTAGTTGAAGAAGAAGGAAAGTTTTTCCTTAAAACTTTGTGTAAGAAATTGTTAGAACACTCTCCCCAATAAAAAGAATTTTCTAATACGATGAATTTTGTCTTTTGGTTGTGAGTAGCGTTAGTTCTCTTCATCCTTCAATCTAAGTAGTGACTTTAAAGTAGAATAAGTTTCCATTTCATGCAAAGCAAGAGATAATTGTGGAATGTGGTCTCTAATTTGAGCAAACTTCGCTTCATCCATACCACTAGTGTGTTCGCTGAGGGTGAATGCGCCTTGTGTGGTCAACTGGAATATCACGTACTTAACTTCGATCATGATTTGTATGTTTATATGCGTCGTTGTGATGGTATTTTCATGCTAAGTTGTGATTTGAACACCTTGAGCTACTCCTTTGAAGATTGCACTGGTTCTGTGGAGGCTGTCTGAAGCGAGGCAAAGCAGAGCCTGGTTGAAGCTTGTGAGAATTGATCGCCATTTCCACGCCTTAGAGTAGATTAGAGCTCTCTAAACCCTGCATTTTAAATTCAGTACTTTCAAGTTAGTTCAGGAAACAAGAACTTCATAGACAAATCTTTCGAGCATTTGAATTCCTTTCTCCGCTGCCGAACAATTCCGTAAGTCCCCTTGAAATACCAGCAAATCACATTGAGCCAACTGAGCCTATTCGCATTAAAGGAACCTTGGAGTTGAACGCACGAACTTTCTTGCAATCTTAGCGTGCAGAATACTTTGATCAAGAGAGAATAGGGTAGCCGTTGGCGACTTTATTTTGCGTTGGTGCGGTCACGAAAAACACATCAACACGTACCTAGACTTCTAATGACAAATTTTGTCTATCCATTGGTTTGGGTATAATAGTTTGAGTTGAAATTCAATTTGGTGTCTAATTTCTTTCACAAAGCGCACCAAAAGTGACTCACAAATTTAGTGACTCTGTTTGAGACTATACTTTTTCGCAACCTTTGGGGTCTAATTACCTCTTTAAGAATAATGTGGCAACATGTGTGGCATCATTTATGTGGAATAAAATGTGCCATTTTAGAGAATCTATCTATTACCACGTAATTGTAACTGTTACTACTTTGAGTTCTTGATAGCTCAAGAACAAAATCTATACGTATGTCCTCCCATGGCTTCTCTAGGATAGGTAAAGGCTGATACAACCCAGTATTTTGGCTCCTCCCTTTGGCATGCTGATAAATTTTGCCATTCTACATGATATGCTTCACATCCTTATTAATCTTTGGCCAATAATAATTCACAAAGGTGTACCAATGTTTTGTACACTCGAAGGTGTCTAGCAAGCCCTCCACTATGCTTCTCCCTTATCAGATTTCCCTTCTTAAATCTTTGAGGTATACACAAACATTCTCCTTTAAATAACAATCCTTCTTGAATGAAATAATCCAACCTCGGTGTTTTGTTTTGTCTATTGGGCTCTTGCATGCAACCCATGCCTCTTTGAAATGTGAATCATTCTCATACAACTTTATAGAATCAAAACCAACAATTTCTATCCCCATTTCAATTAGCAACAAACACTTTTCATAGTGCATCCACTACTCGGTTTGATCTACCACTTCTATGCTTCAGAATAAATTAATAACTTTGAAAGATTTAACTCGTTTCATGTGTCTTTGATTGAGTTTACTTTGGTTATTTGTGTATTCCAATGCATGGTGATCCATGTATAGGACAAATTCTTTTGGTGGCAAATAGTGTCTCTACTTTTTAAATGTCTGTATGATGGCATAAAACTCCTAATCACAAACAACGTACTTTTTAGCCTCAGTGTCAACTTTTCATTAGACTAAGAAATGGATTTATCTTCTTGGCTCAAGAATTCTCCAATTGTTATCCCACTTGCATCATAGTTTACTTGAAACACTATCAAAATCAGCAATGCTAATATAGGTTGTTTTGTTACCTTCTCCTTTAAGGGCTGGAAACTCTTTTTTGTTGCTGCTATCCACAAAAAATCACTCTTACGACCTTTCATGGTCTCTATTATAAATGCACAGATGCCACTTAAATTTCCAATAAATTTCCTATAGAAACTTATTAGGCCATGGAAACTTCTTGCCTCAAATGTACTTCTTGGTGATGGCCATTCTATAGTGGCTTTAACTTTCTTGGGATCTGTCATTAAACCTTTCTATGAATCACAAACCCTAGATACACAAGTTTGCTTTTCATAAAATTGCACTTCTTCAAATTAATGAGTAACTTCTCTTCTTTTAATCTTTGTAAAACTTATCTCAAGTGCTCCAAGTGCCCTTTTGTCTTATTAAAAATGAAAATGTTGTCTAAATAAACAATCACAAATTTACCAAGAAAGGGCTTCAATACCTTGTTCATCAATCTCATGGAAGTGTTTTGCGCATTGGTCAATCCAAATGGCAGAATTAGTCACTTGTACAACCCGTACTTTGTCTTGAATATGGTCTTCCATTCATCCCCCTCTCTAATCGAAATCTGATGATATCTATTCTTCAAGTCAATTTTGGTGAAGTATGTGATTCCACTCAAGCAATCCATCAAGTCATCCATTCAGAATAATAGAAACTAGTACTTTATTGTTATTTTATTGATTGTTTGTGAACCCTATGTATGCACCACTCACCATCCTTCATGGGTGTCAATATTGCTGGTACTGCATAAGGACTCAAACTTTCATTTATTAAATCCTCATTTAATAGCTCTTGCACTCGCCTCTTTACTTCCTCATTCTATATTTGGTGTCATTTTGGTACACTGCCTATTTGCTAAGCTTGTTTTTGAAATCAAATCCATGTGATGACTAATACTTCTCATGGGTGGTAACTCGTTCAACAACTCTTATAAAAGAATTTTAGTATATTCTTTCAACCATTTCTGCACTTTTGATGGAACTTTATCTTTTTATCTTGTTGTCTTATTTGTTGTAGGCATAGGAATAATAGCATAACACATTCTTTCTTTTCTTATATCTTTTAATTCTTTTTTTTTGAAACCAAACATGCGTTTGGATTGTTGTCCACTTCTCCTTTGTCCTTCAATGGACTCAATGTGAATTCTTTTCAATCTTTGACGATGGTGTAGTTGTTCATCTTGCCATCATGCACAAGCAAACATGCCTTTGGACTGTTGTCCACTTCTCCTCTGTCCTTCAATGGATTCAATGTGAATTCTTTTCAATATTTGACGATGGTGTAGTTGTTCATCTTGCCATCATGAACAATTCTCTTGTCATATTGCCATGGTCAACCTAACAAGACGTGACAAGCATCCATGTCAAACTGGTGTGGAATAAGGAATATCACACAATATTTCATTTGTATATGATCCAATCTGAAAATCTACTAAACATCGTTTGCTTACCATGACTTGATGCTCCATTTGCAACCATGAGACCTTGTATGGCCTAGGGTATTGGATCTTGTTTAGCTTGACTTTATCCACCATTTCTTTGGACACAAGGTTTTCCATCCTCCCATTGTCAACAACTTTGCAACATTTTTCTCTGGACTTGCATATGGTCTTGAATAGATTCTTCCTTTGTGTAGGCTTATGCTCTTCCTTCTTTGATTTTAATAATACTTTCTTCATCATGAGAGACTCTCCTTGCTCTAATTCTTCTATGTGTTGGGATGATGCTACATTTTTCTCATTAGCTTGGGCAATGTAATTTCTTGCCTCATCTATTCTTCTATTGTGTTGTGTTTGCGGATATTCAAAGGCTATATGACCAACCTCCCCACATTGGTAGGAGGTGAATTCTCTATGTCTTCATTTGGAGGAATTTCCCTTTCCTCTTGTATCTTGATTGAAATTCTCATTTTGGGGAGTAATTTGTTCCCTCTTGTTGGTATGTTAGTCTCATATCACTAAATTGTCCTCTTCCCTTGGGGGATCTTCCTCTTTATCTTGAGTTGTTCTGTTGCTTTTTGGCCAATTTCTCTTATGAGATTAAGGCATATCGATAAGTCTCTTCCATTGACCTTACTTGAATAATATTGAACTAGTTTTGGACCACCATTCAAAACCCATTGATGTACTTTGCAACTATTTTTTGTCATCCTTTTCATGGCTAGCTCAAATATTGAGCCTATAGAATTCTTTTGTGTATGCCTTGATTTTCATCTCCCTTTGCTTCAAATTTTGCAATTGTTTTAGTAAATTCAATTGGTATTTTGTTGGTAAAAACTTGCTTTCAATTTCGCCACCATTTGATCCCATGATCAGATCTTTTCCTTTTCTTTCTTTTGTCTATTTAGTTGTACATGATCCCACCATAGGGATGCATGACCTTTCAATCTGGTACTACCAAACTTAACCCTCTTTGGGTTTTCTATGAACTCAAAATTGAAATGCTTCATTTCTAAAATCTACTCTATGAGCCCCTTAGAATTCAAGCTCCCATTGTAACATGGAGTATATATCTGTGGTTTGTAACATAGTTCTCAAGAATGATTCATCCATATAGTCTTTAATTCCTTCTCAGCTTATACTTCTTTTTCATCTTCACTCATGTCATCAACAGGCACACCTCTTCTCTATGTTGCCTCCACTACTTACAATGTAGCTGTCATCACTTTTAGCCTCTCCTCCTTTTCAGCATTTCTTTGACCTCTTGGTCTGCCTCTATGAGCTGTGTCTTTGCTTGAACTTTGTGTAGTCATGGAATCCTCACACCTGCAACAGAAACTCTTAGAGCTCTCCAAGACTGATTCTTACTTTAACAACCTAATGAGCTTGACTAGCTCTGATGCCATTTAATGCAGAAAAACTTTGGGTATCTAATGAAAGACAGTTAGAGCTTGCAGCAGCTGTAACACACTCAACTAATCTTCAAACATGATAAATTCAGAATGTATTATCAGAACTTATGTAATGTTCCTTTCCTGTTTTGCCCTAGATTTTTCCCACAAATCACAAATTGCAATGAATTAGGGTTAGTGGTTCATCTTACCAAATAAATATTTCTTTAATGATGCAATCTTGGATTGGAATCTTGCAATCACCACATGAACAATATATGCATATATATATATGTGTGTGTGTGTGTGTGCTCTTATTAGAGTTAGACAATTACATCACATCCATAGATTATCAACAATGCAAACGTATAAGGATTTTGGGACAAGGGACATGATGGGTCTGCCTGAAGCCATTTCTACACCAAGCCTAAGAGGGTGTATACCACAGCCCTCCCCCTTGGCGGCTTGTATTGCTTTCCCCATCAATGTCTCAACCCCCTAAAGACACTTGCCATCTTGTGGAATTGGGCGGGGGTCACAAGTGGGCTCTGTTGGCTCTCTGCGTAAGTGCTCTCTGGTCCTAGGAGTCATTAAAGTCAACTCTTGAACGATCCTTACTTAGCCTTGTTTACCACTTCACCCCAGGCCCTTTCTACAAGGTGGGTTTCAGACAATCAAGCATATAACATATTCTATCACAAGAACATATACTAAAATATTCTTTATTATCCATAAGCAATGTGTATACACATGTAGAACAATGATTGGTAGAAAATATCCAATATACCTCTGAATATATATGTATGTCTAGTAGTAATGATCTGCTGCGCTGGAATGGATTGGTTTCCCTTTTGATTGCTGATCTGTATCTTTCTTTCCTTCCCATCGATGCCATTTGCTTTGGAAAGACTCTCCTTTAATACCATCAAATAGACAAGGGGCATAACTCTTCATTATCAAGGGACATGATCCTTAATTACTAATCGCTGCAATTAAGAGTAATTAATTTATTAATATCATCTCTTTAATGAAATCGCTGTTTGCCTTTTTCTGTATCATCGCTGCCTATGATAATTGGTGATGATCTTTGCTTTATAAAATGTCACCGCTGCTGTGTTTAGTGTCATCATCATTGCCTTGGGAAACTTTAATTCCCATCTGTAATATGCTTGCTGCCTTAATACTAGGCACTGCACTCCTTGTCTTTTGTCATCACCATAATCACTGCCTCATACAATACTGATCACTGCTTTTGTACAGAGTTAATTGTTATCTTTACATTATGTTTACTGCTATACAAGTCTTAATTCGCTGTTCCCCTTTTATATGCATCGCTACATATAATGATATGCTAATTGCTCCTTCAATATCTAACACTTAACTTGGGCGATCAATGTTAATATCCGTCTCTTTGTTTTAGAGTATGGACGGCCTAGATTAATTCTGTTCTGCTTCCATGATATAGTTAATATAAATATGATTCAGCCATGTAAATTTAAATATGCTTTTTATAAAATTCTACGGTAGTTGGATCAAGCTGGGGACATGACAGTCCACCCTTCCCAAGATTGCTTGTCCTCAAGCAATCACAATCTAGGATGCTCCTGAAGTTACCCGGATCCCCCAAATCAACCTTGTAGATTATATCACTCCTCCTTGTGAGGTAATTAGCTTTTCTTTGGTGTGTTTAGGAATTGAAAATTCTGTAGTTAGTTATGCCCGACTTAATACTACAATGATATCCTTGGAGGCTGGTTGTTAGTATACTACTAATAAGGTTTTTTCTATCCTCTAAAGTATGGGAACAATTTATTGTCTTATGTTCTACTATTTCCCAATATCTTTTCTCAACAAAACCAAGAGTTGGAAATTGGTACGATCTGTTATTTAAGACAAGTTTTCTCTCATTACTGCAAGTATCCTAGGCAATGATACAATTTCTTTATTACCCCTTGTTGAAATCAAGAATCATGAT
This sequence comes from Sequoia sempervirens, assembly GCA_007258455.2. Taxonomy (NCBI): domain Eukaryota; kingdom Viridiplantae; phylum Streptophyta; class Pinopsida; order Cupressales; family Cupressaceae; genus Sequoia; species Sequoia sempervirens. The sequence continues at coordinate 62,573 of VDFB02326074.1, forward strand.
GGATGGCGGGAAAGTTGTGAATATCAAGATCCCACTCCTTTGTGCCAAATCACTGTTGCATTTGTGTAAAGGAACTAGATGTTTGAATGATAATTTCCCTTAAATAAAGAATGTTTCATGTTGTGTAAGCATTCAAACAACGTTTGAGGCAAGTTTGTTTCTAATGAGGAGATTATAGTGTTCTAGTCCTACATCTGTCATTCCCACAAGTAATTTATACTTAAGTACAAATTTATGGGATTGATCAAGTTAATCGAAAAGATGTAACAATAGTTTAGCCTTCCTAGCAAGCAATAGGACTTAAATTTATGGTTTTACCTTATTACCCAATTCATGTTCCATCTTCCAATCCAATTGGAGGTTATCACTCTTTTCTATAATATCTTCATGTTGTGTACCAAATTTATTTTCATATCTTGGGAAAGTACCTAATTAATTAAATCATATCAATTTATCTCAAGGTTGAATGGTGAAAATGATTCTGGGATTTGTGGGTTATGGGCCAATAATGTAACTTAGAATAGGCTTATGTAACAATTTGTTGTAACCTGATTTTGCTACTATTGATGTCCTTGATCTTTATGAATGTGGAATTACTCTGATAAAAAAAGCGACTTAGAAGACGGAGACCCTTGGAGGAAATGATCTACTCTAGATAGTACATATGGGAGTGAATTTGGTCCATAAGGCAAAGTTCACTGGATCAGTTTTGGAATATTTTGGTGGGCTTTAATGTTATTGTTTGGCTTTGTTGATGAATTGTAGCTTAGGTCAGATATAAGCGATGATTGCTATAAAGCATCATCATCGCTTATATAAGATCTAATGCTCTTCATATTTATATTTCCAGAAATAAGTAAAACCATTGAATTTTATAAAGCATGTATAAAATTGAATGATGTTCAAAAATCGCATTTGATAAACTCGGATTTCATACGCCATGTGTTAAGGTGTATATTTATTAAAGTTATTTAAACCGACTGACTATCGGTTGTAAGAGAGATCCCCACGCCCAAAGGGACACGTCCCTTGAGCAGACGTGTCTCCATGTATGCAGACACGTCCTCTCAAGAGACGCATCCCTTGGAGGCGGGCCTCCTTACATACAAAAGGTGAGTCCATTTTGATATGCAAAACATCGAAATTATTAATGTTCTGCAATCAGCACATTCCGTATAAATCTGGAAATCAAAATCAGTCTTAGAATTTTTGGTAGAATTCTGGAAACTTAGAATACATTTAGAACCCTTAGTCTTTCATTTTGACAGAAGATTTGTTTACATTTACAGGCTTTAAGGAATTGACTATCCTAGGTCAAGATGATATCTTGGTGTACTTATGTCTCGAAGTAAGATAGCCCTAATCCATCTTCGTATCTTACTTATTCCTGAATTTCTGTGATAACTAGTGATGGCTCCTGGCCATTACTTATCTGATATCCCTACAAAATCTTTAATTTCTGGTACAAGCCATAGACATGTTTCAGAAAATGACCAGAGCCCTGGGCTTATGCATGTTTAAGTGGCATGCATTTTTGTTTATAATTTGCTTCTACTCTGAATAATTGATTTCCTTGGTTGGCATTACCACTCATTTGTGTAGAGTTCTTTGTGAAAATGTTTATTTTCTGTAAACTATCTATTCTTTTTATCCTGGGGACAAGACAGTAGAGTTTGCATGGTTTATAGGTCTGCATGCCATTCAATATCATTGAGTAATTTAACAATGCAAACAGTGGCTTCGGAAATTGTGTTTCAATAAAAGTTGATGACTGAATATCTTTTTGAATTTCTTCAGTGGTTTACATTCTGGTTACAGATCTAGAATGCAATTTTTTTTAACCTCATAGTTATTGATAATTATTTATTTCTATATGATTTGTAATAATATTAATGGAATCCTATTAATTTTTTGTTTAACTGTGGTTACAGTGACAGTTATTTTATTTCTTTCATAGACGTGGAGTCTTAATTTACCAACAGTACTGTCCTAAATGTAAATAACAAATTTGAGTTTTAATTTTCAAGGATCAGGGAGCATACTTTTTTCCAGTCTTCTGTCTGTATGAGATATAAAGATTAAAAGTCATTTATACAAGAGAGGCAGCCCTTTTATGTCATATCTTTTTCAGTTAAAAAGTTTCTTACCATCTTCAGGTGCTTGGTACTGTTTCAGATTGAAGAAAAGAAACAGGCAGCAGCAGATGTCTTGTTCCAGTATTCACAATTTGTCATGGCATGCATTGGAGAAGGTGTACGTCCGCATGAATTAAGGATTCATCTGATGAAGGCAAGTGATGTATTTTAGTAACTATTTATCTTGTTGTGGAGGCCAGGTCCAATCTTCTTCTTTGTATTAACTTTACTAACTTTAATTTGTATGTTGGCCACAATTTTGATCTTTGAATTTTGGTAGCAAGAAAGAGTAAGATCATGTTGCTTTTTAGAGACAACAGAATAAGATAGACGTGTTACTTATATGTTAAGGAGCTCATGGGCTAATTATAACCTCTTTGAAGATTTGAACTTAAATGCCGTGAGAATTATGGCTTTGTTATGCTTTGGACCAACCTTAGAGACACGGGATAGGCATTTGCTAACTATTTAATAAAGTGACAATAGAAACCTAAAACATCTTATTTTGTTCGTATCCTTCAAAGACGATGACAAGTACAGTAGCCAGACTAAAGTATATGTATGTATCATAGGGATCAAAATGCTAGTATGAATCATTGTTACTGTAAATTCAACTGGATTGCAATTTATTTCCAATATAATTGTGCACACATCACAGAAAAAACATTAGCCATTTTGAAATGAAATGACCTTATACCCATCACACTTCCTAGGGTTTTATATTAAGGAAAGTATCCTGTTGACTTATTTGTCTCAATGTTAGTAGTAAATATCCGTGGGCATGCCTGGGTGCCATGCCATGATTAAATGTTCCATACGGTCTGGGATTTATAACAGGGAAACATGTGTAAGCCATAGGAGAAGAATTTTGGCTAGATGGCAAGTGTTTAGGAATGGTTAAGCTTTAGTGAGAATTTTTCTTGCCATGCACTCATTGCTCCAGAGGATTAATAAACATCCCTTAATGTGTCATCCATCAATTTCCATGCAAAGATTTAGGGTTCAATCTTGTGTCATTGAAATGGATTCTAAGTCAAAAAGCACATCTTCCAAATCAATTCATTTATTTGCGATGTTTGCAAATAGTTCTTAGTCCTGTATTCTGACTCAACACTGAAACCTGAAGGTAAAAATAATAAATTGCTAGAGACAACCCAGTCATTAAACTTGCAAGAGGTTAAAGGATAGAGACTGGCAGAAAATTGGATGGCGGCTAGATTACTTACATCATACACCATATCAGAGATTCTTATCAAAGTTGATTATTGCACTGTAGACTGACTTGGATAATGTTCTCTCTGGGCTTGACATAGATTTGACAGAGCAGAATATTTGTGGAACCATTCTTTAGTGCATTCCACATTTGAGTGTAATTAGGGTCCAGGGAAATATGTTTTCTGTACCCCTAGGCCAAACTGTTAACAGGAGGCAACTTTTTGTTTTGATATTTCCATTTCAAGCTATCAAATATTTGATAGTGACTTAAGATTATTGTTTACAGGAACTCTCAGGTATGCCAACATCATTGAAGAAAGTACAGCCTCTGCACCCTGTTACTACTGTGCAGCCACATACACCTTCTCCTGAAAGAGTGGATAGGCCGTCATCTTCTGCTGTAGCAGTGGAGACAGCCACAGATCGCATGCAAGAATAAACGTTGTATAAGAATCCAGACAAAGCATTTGTGAATTGGTTGGTCATGTTTAAATTACCATGCCAATGCTTGTAAATTTTTTTCATGTAAGTAGGGCAGATCTGAGTTGAATTATTTTCAGGTCACAAAAAATTTGGCTTTATGATTTGCTGAAAGCATATTAGCTTGAAGGAAAACATTCTTAGTCTTTATTCTTGTATGTGTCGATCCTAGGTTCATGCAGGCATTTGTCTATAGTCATATTACCCATTAGGTTGCATTCTTGTACATAAACATCTTGAAGTTGTCATGGTCAGGTATCATTTCACCTTTTGTGAAATTCAAACTACAATACGAAAAGTTCGTACAAAGTTTATTCTATTTGTTGAATATTTTTAGTTATTCGAGTGTACCGTATAAATTTGTGTGATATAACAGCTGATCTCAAGAATTTGATGTTCTTGATATATGTTTACTTGGTAAATGTACGAGGGTGTGCTGGTTTCAAGATTTAGATTAAATTTGGTTGCTTTCCTAGAACATGAGATCCTTGATTTGAATCTACAATCTCTAGTTGCTAAAATCAAGTTTTTTAAAGCCTATCTATGGTGGAAATTGTCATTTCTTCTTGTTTTGAGCACAAGTTAAATGGTATTAGGTGCAACTAGAGGTGTTACGCCCTATATTTAGTTGGTCAAATATATGATTCTTCACAAAGTAACTAGGTTGGGTTTCTAAAGTAAGACTGATGCAAAACCTAAAGGTCAAATTTTGATGGCTTGATTACCTAAATATAAGGTATGAATTACACGCATGGCCAACAAGAGTACACCAGGGTTACCCCAAGTTTCCAGGACGGGGATGGCAGGACGAGTTCCCAAGTTTCTGATTTTTGAGGCCAAATTTAGGGACAGCAGGGGACGGCTATATGAAATATAGAAAAATTTAAAATATATAGGGAAACATTAAATATTCATATGAAAACAAGGATAAAGCATGCATATATACATTATAGAAACTTAGCTTATAACATTTTTGTTAAGAATTCATTGCCAATATATATTTTTTTTCAATTACGATATGAAAATCAAAATAAAAAGAACATGGTACACTGTTGCCATCCCCCTGGCTGTTTCCGGGACGGGGATGGGGGGGTTTAGACCCGGGGACGCGTCCCCGGGTAACACTGGAGTACACCAATGCATAACTGGTTAAATGTTTCAGTCAAAATGATATTTGACTACATGGATTAAGCTGTGATTATGTTAGTGCATCTATTTTTTTGCCCTTGTTCACTTTTTATTAGAAGACTAATTAAAACATATACTGCTGATCAATGAGTTCTTGTAATCACCGAATTACTCTAGAAATATAAAGTTTAGCAATGGTTTTTGAATCACCCCATGGCGTTCCCTTGTCTGTCTAAATAGTAAATATTTTGAATACTATTAAACTAGGGGAATCTCATACAATTATTGTCAGTGAAGCATCAAAAGGTCCAATTTGATAAATATAGTTATCAAGTTTTAAACACACAAATCAGGACTCTAGGAAAGTCTACTCACAAGAGCTAGGTTTTTTTGGCTGTTATATATTGAGTTATGTCGATAGATCTTGTTTATAATTTTATTCTGGATGCAAGGGCACAGGCTTAAGCAAGTTAACAGAGTATAAAACATTGTTGGTAGCACTACCATCAATTGCACATTTATTGTCATTTTAGTTTGGGCTATTTAACATTCCTGATATTGGATTGTAACGAAATTCAGAGGGAAGGAAGAATAATAAGGAGATTCCTTGCGGTCACTAGGAGTAGCACATGGTTACATGACTATTCTTCATTTGCCTTGACAATATCCTTATGTTGTCAACATTACCTGCAATCAAAGGACGAGCCCTTAGTGGTGAAGATCTTTGTAATATGATTTGTACTCTTGAGCTTTGATAGAGGTATTCGAGGCTTCTGAGCATATCTAGTAGATATGATATTAGTAATACAGATTGAAAAGGGGAGCCATCTTTGCCTGCACTCACTAAAGGAATTCCTTTTTTTGGTCTTCAAAACTTCTAATGTTATCATATGTACTGTTTAAATCTTTTTACTACTACAATCTATTCCCTTTGGTCCCATGCATAATCCATCATCTTTAGATACACTAACAGAATAAGTCTTTTTATTTATTGTATGGCGGTAATTTGGTTTCTTTGCCATTGCCTTGCTATCTATAGCAAGGCACTTGACCATCCTCTTTATCATTCCAAATGTGAATCATTGGCCAATAATTTGATATAGAACAAGGACTCATGGATTAGTCATCTCTCCATTGTAGGTCCATAATAATTTGATGGGTGTGTTATTGTGCATCTTGAGGATTTTAGTATGTTTTGTTGCTGCAAATTTCACACATTGAGGGTTTGATTAGATCTTGTGCCACTTAATTAAATACCTTGAGGTTTTTAATCTCTCTTGTTGATTAAGGATGCACAATGTATGATACTGTCAAGAAGAATGAGATCTTGCATGAAAACTTGGAACTATTTTAAGTTGTGTCCACCATCTTCTAGATTGGAATCGTTTAGTTTAAAGATGCACAATGTAGGATACTGAAATTTGATTTTGGTAATAACACGAGGCAAATGGTTATCTTGTTAAGATATTTACATTGAATGTTAATTTTGAAGGTAACATCATCTTTGTTGAGAAAACGTGTCTCAACCTTGCAATTACATAAGTTATTGTTGATACACAGGTACTGTTCAACTGACGACGGCGGGGGAGTGGGGGAAGGAGGTAAGGGCGTGGAGGGGGATGCCTCCCCCCCACCATGAGGGGTTTGGGGGGATCATCCCCTCGGTTGGGGTCCAAAGGTAGTGTGCTCTGGCGAGGACTCGGGGGTAGCACCCTCGAAAGGAAAATTTTATTTATATTTTATTATTGTAAATCTGGATCATTCATCATTATGTCTCATATCTGACGGTCGATATTTTATTAGCTTGACTTGCCCTAGAAGGTAACCCTATTTTATGAGGTTATTGTATTACGGTAGTGTATTGCGATGTATTTTGAGTTTGGTAGCGATTGTGTTGCCTTTGGATCTTTGAGTGGTGATACTTCTGTGAGAAGCTTGCTCAGCAAATATATTGTAATCTTTGTGATTGCTGAATAATATATTGGGCGACTTTTGGAGTGGTGTTTTTCTCCCGAAAGGGTTTTCCCCACGTAAATATGTGTTGTGGTATGCATGATATTTGTGTTTTTTTTTGTTTAAATTTCTGTAACTATTAAAGATCTGTAAAAGTTTTGCATTATTCTCCTCTCAAGATTAGTGTAGGAAGTTGTTTCGTTACCTTAGCTTCCTTACAAGTGGTATCAGAGCTTAATCACCTTTGGTTTCAATTGTGGTTGTTGGGTTTTTTGAACTAATTCAAATTTGAGTGGGAGTTTGTGTAGAGGACGCTTTGTGATCTTGTTGTAGAAATTTTCAGATGACAAGTTCATCAAGGAGAATAGAGTTGGATGATTTTTTTGGAAATAATTTTGAAATGTGGAAGCTGAAGATGGAGGATTTGTTGATAAATCGAGATCTATGGGATGCTATTGATGAGAATGTTTCAAGGCCTACATATCTTACTTAGGTTGCTCAATATGATGTTATGAACCGTAAAGCCAAGGGTCTAATTAGATTGTGCTTGGTAGACTCTATTTTAATCAATGTCCATGAAGAGACCTATGCATAAAAACTATGGAAGAAGCTTGGTGAGATGTATCAAGCCAAATCTTTAGTGAACAAGATTTTTGAGGACAAAATTGTATTCCTTGAGAATGGAAGAGGGTGGACGAATTACAAAACACTTGGAAGCATTCAATATGCTTGCGGCTCAATTGGCATTAGTTGGTGTCAAAATGGATGAGGAAGAGAAATGTTAGATCTTGCTTTGTTCTTTGCCTGATTCGTGGGATTCTGTTGTTATGGTTATTGAGAGTACTTCTGTTATATTGAAAACTGAAGATGTGGATTCTTTGCTTTCTAAAGAGATGAGGAAGGTATCCATCAATGCCAAGGAGGCCCTGAATGTTTGTGGAAGACCTAAGGAAAAAGGCAAGAAGAATAAGAAGTGTGACAAATCCAAGTCCAAGGAGAGATCTAAGTCTCCTAGAAAGTCCAAAGTTATTTGCTGGAATTGCGGTAAGCTTTGACATATTCGTAAGGACTGCAAAAAAGAAAAAAAATAATTTTGATTCTAATTCGGAGTCCAAGAAGGAAGATGGTGACACATTCATTGCAACTTTGGCAACTTGTGCAGGTAATGATGCATGGTTAATTGACTTAGGTGCATCTTTCCATATGACCTTTAATAGAGATTGGTTTTTTGAATATGAAGAATTTGATGGAGGTAAGGTGTACTTGGGTGATGATTCTCATTTAGACATTGTTGGTTGTGGTAAAGTTAAAATCAAGTTTCCTGATGGTAGAATAAGAAGGATTAATGGTGCGTTGCATATCCATGGTTTAGCACAAAATTTGTTATTTGTGAGCAAACTAATAGATGCAGGTGTACAGGTAGTATTTTCTGATGCAGGATGCAAGATGGGCAGAGGTGCTGTGGTGATTGCTAGAGGTGTCAGATATGACACATTGTATAAGCTTGATGCATGCACTATTGAGTGCAATAGTGCTTTTGTAAAAGCAAGTCTATGTAAGAAGTGAGGGTTTCACCTTTAGCAAATGGTCATGGTTTTTGGGTACCCAAGGGTGCTCTTTTTTCTGAGACAAAGTTACTTGCAGGGAAAACTATGTTATGGCACCAGAGACTTGGCCACATTGAAGAAAAGGGTCTAAGTGTTAGTGTTTTATAGCTTCGTGAGCTATTTTCCCTTAGTTCAAGGCTAGTCAGCCTTCATGTTGCAATTATTATTTTATATTTTTTCATCTTCTAAGGGAGCCGACCTAGATGAGAAGTTGCCTAGTTTTGTATATATACAAGGTGGTGATCATTTACATATCAAGTCATTCTCATTTTCAATTCGCATTCTTTCAAGGAGTTCACACTTAGCAATAGATCGCCATCATTAGCAGCAGATCAGTTTTCAAAGAAGATCATTCATTCCAATTCGCTCATTTAAGAAGTTAGCACTTGTAGCAGTAGACCATTCTGTAGCAGCAGAGCATTCCGTAGCAACAAATCATTTAGTAGCAGCAATTCAATCTCAAGGACAAACACATTCATTTGTATCTTTGCATTAAGGAGAGGTGCTATTATTCATTGTATTAATTCAGCCTTGAATAAGGCCTGAGTTGTAAGTAGATTTTTGCTCTTATTCATTTGATATATATAAGAGAGATCATTTCTTGCTGGATTTTTCTCCTTCGAGTAGGAGGGTTTTCCTAGGGTATCTTGTTGTGTTCATTGTATTATGTGTTGCATTTTCTGATTGCTTTCATTTTTGATCCTAAAACTAACATGGTATTAGAGCGGGTCTAAGAAAAGATTTGATAAGATTTGTTTAAGCAGTCAAGTCAACTTTTCATATAGGGTAGATCTTGAAGATCTAAGGTTGCAAATTATTTCAGACTTAAGGGCAGATCTTTGAAGGTGAATTTGTGTGGAAAAAGAAGATGGTGAACGGTGTTAAGGTAGAAGATAGGCTTGATGGAGCTTCAAACTTCAACTCTTGGAAACCCAGAGTATTCATTGCATTAGAGGAGATGATCTTGATTTTGTGGAAAGTGATATGCCTGAGCCTTTCGATGATACTGAGAAAATCCAGTGGAAGAAAAATGGCACGAAAGCTAGAAAGATCATGATAGACTGTGATGAATCACCTAGTACCAATCATCTTCAAGTTGAAGACAACTAAAGAAATGTTTGATACTCTAAAAAGATTGTATGAGATCAACAATACCAATAGAGCCCTTGCTTTGAGACAATAGCTTCACCATGTAAAAATGGATAATGAAGATTCAGTCATCTCATTCTTTATGAAGATTGCTGATTTGAGAGATCAGTTGAGTGCTATTGGAGATATAATTGTAGACAAAGATCTTGTTATGTTAGCACTAAATGGTCTTCCTCAATCTTGGGAACCCTTTATTCAAAGCATTAGTGGGAGATCTAAGTTGCCCAAGTTTGATCGTCTTTGAGTTGATTGTTATTCAAGAAGAGTCCAAGTTGGCAGTAAGAGGAATTGGGCAAAACTATCATGATGTAGAAAAACAAGTTCTTGCTACACATACTTCTAGAGGAGGCAAAGGAAGAAAGAGGAATAGAGACAGAGAATCAGATCCTGCCCCAGAACCAAAGAAGAAGAAGGATCTCTCTCACATTCAATGTTTTAGGTGTGACAAGTATGTTCACTTTGCTCGAGATTGCAAATTAAGATCTACACATGTTTTTACTGTAGAAATTGACATAGGGACATCTCAGAAGGAGTCAAGTTCTAAAGTTGATTTAGAAGGTTTCTTATTCTAAAGTCGATCAGTTTCTTCGAAGAGGAGGAAATAACATTCAGAGGGAGTCTGACAAACCAATAGAGGCAACCTTGGATGAGGAGGTTAGGAGGTTGATGCCAGTACTTGGAGCTTTAGAGGGAGTCATATCATCATGAAGACTTGTTGTAATGTATATTTATTTGAAACAAAGAAATATGAGGTGAAAGCCCTAGTAGTGTATATTTCTCAGAGATGAAGAAATATGAGGTGAAAGCCCTTATAGTGTATATTTCTCTGAGATAGAGAAATATGAGATGAAAGCCCTTGTAGTGTATATTTCTCTGAAATGGAGAAATATGAGGTGCGAGCCCTTGTTCATCTCTGAGACTAGGATGAGACGTCATGTTGAGAGACTCCATGATGACATCACGTTGAGAGACTCCGTGATGGACCCTTGTACATCTCTAAGACTGAGATGTGTTTCTTTCCACACATAGGAGTAGCCATTGTGGATGTCATGTTGAGAGACTCTATGATGACATCACATTGAGAGATTCCGTGATGAACTCTTATACATCTCTGAGATTGAGATGTGGGTGCAACTATTATGAGCATCATGTTGAGAGACTCCATGATGAGGATATCTGGAAAATACCTCCCTAGCTAAGAGGGAGTGTTAGTGTTTTATAGCTTCGGGAGCTATTTTCCCTTAGTTCAAGGTTGGTCGACCTTCATGTTGCAATTAATATTTTATATTTTTTCATCTTCTAAGGGAGCCGACCTAGATGAGAAGTTGTCTAGTTTTGTATATATACAAGGTGGTGATCATTTACACATCAAGTCATTCTCATTTTCAATTCACATTATTTCAAGAAGGAGTTCACACTTAGCAACAGATCACCATAATTAGTAGCAGATTAGTTTTCAAAGAAGAAGATCATTCATTCCAATTCGCTCATTTAAGAAGTTCAGACTTGTAGCGGCAGACCATTCTATAGCAGCAGACCATTCTGTAGCATCAGATCATTATGTAGCAACATATCATTTAGTAGCAATAGTTCGATCTCAAGGACAAACACATTCATTTGTATCTTTGCATCAAGGAGAGGTGTTATTATTCATTGTATTAATTCGGTCTCGAGTAAGGCCTGAGTTGTAAGCAGATTTCTGCTCTTATTTATCTGATATATATAAGAGAGATCATTTCTTGCTGGGTTTTTCTCCCTTGAGTAGGAGGGTTTTCCCAGGGTATCTTGTGTTCATTGTCTTATGTGTTGCATTTTCTGATTGCTTTCATTTCTGATCCTAAAACTAACACTAAGGACCTTGAAAAATAAAAGTCTTGTTGAAGGTATGTCTGATTGTAATCTTGAATTTGATTTCTGTAAGCATTGCATTTATGGAAAACAAAACTGCATTTAGTTTTACTTGGGTTCTCACAAATATTTTTGTGTATTGGATCTTATTCATTTTGATGTGTTTGGTCCTCTAGATGTTCCTTCGATTGGTAAATCCACTTATTATGTTTCATTTATTGATGATTATAGTAGAAGGATATGTGTATATTTTCTAAAAAGCAAATTTGAAGTTTTCAGTCGATTTAAAGAATTTAAAGCAATGGTTAAGTTGCAGACTGGAAAGAAAATAAAATGTTTGAGGACTGATAATGGCGGTGAATTTTTCTCTAATGATTTTGATAGATTTTGTAAAGATTGTGGTATTCATAGACAAAAGACAACTCCATATTCTCCACAACAGAATGGAGTTGCATAAAGAATAAATAGGACATTGATGGAGAAGGCTAGGAATATGTTGAGTGGTGTTGGTCTAGAACAAAGTTTTTGGGTTGAAGCTGTTGCAACTGTCTGTTACTTGATTAACAGGTCTCCTACATCAGTTCTTGTTGATAAAACACCTATAGAGGCATGGTCAGGTCACAAGCCTTTATTAAGACATCTTAAAGTTTTTGGTTACGAGGCATATGCACATGTGCCAAAGGAGAAGCGAAAAAAGTTGGAGAACAATGCTGTGAAATGTATCTTCATCGGATATAGTTATGGTGTGAAATGATACAAGCTTTGGGATCCTGTGGTACATAAGGTAATACATAGTAGAAGTGTTATTTTTATAGAAACTAAGCCTTCTTTTGTTACATTGCAACCAAAACAAAGTAAAAAGGAAGACATGATTCAATTTCCTTCTACACTTGAGAAAGTTGAATTGAGGCCCAAGGATAGACAAAAAGTTGAGGAGAGTTCATCTAGCTCTGTATCTTCAGAAGAGGAAGGACATCCAACTCAACTTGTTCGTAGGTCTACAAGACATAAACAACCACTTGAAAAGGTATTCACCTGATGATTGGAGATGTATTTTTGCTTTGAATACTAACATGGATGAACCCAGATTTGTAGATGAGGCACTAGGCATGAATGATGCAAAACCCTGGGAGATTGCTATGGATGAAGAAATAACATTTTTGAAAAAGAATGATACATGGGATCTTGTACCATTACCTGAAGGACGAAAACCTATTGGTTGTAAATGGGTGTTTAATAAAAAGATTGGTTCAGATGGAAGTATTGAGAAATACAAAGCAAGGTTGGTTGCAAAAGGTTACTCTCAAGTTGAGGGTGTTGATTATGGTGAGATATTTTCTCTTGTTGCAAAAATGACATCCATTAGATTTTTTTTTTCTATTGCTACTACTTATGATTTAGAGGTTGAGCAAATGGATGTGAATTTTTTTTTCCTTCATGGTGACTTGGAGGAGGATATTTATATGACAAAGTCAGAGCACTACATGGTGAAAGGTAAAAGTAAATTGGTTTGCAAGTTGAAGAAATATTTGTATGGTTTAAAACAGAGTCCTAGGATGTGGTACTAGAATTTTGATACATGTGTTAAGTTTGGGATTTGAGCGTTCTAAATTAGACCATTGTGTTTATTATAAAATTGATGGTGATTGTTTCCTATTTATTGCATTATATGTTGATGATATGTTATTCATTGGTAAAGGGAAAGGTATGATTTTAGAATTGAAATATCAACTTGCTGCTAAGTTTGAAATGAAATATCTTGGTGCAACTAAACACATTTTGGGATGGAAATTAGAAAAGATAGAGTGAATAGAAAGCTATGGCTTGGCGAAAGTAAGTATGTCAATTCAATTTTAGAAAGGTTTGATATGCATGATTGTAGATCATTGTGTGTTCTTGTTTTAGTTGAAACAAAGTTATCTATTTCAGATTGTCCAACATCTCCATTAGAGATGGAAGACATGAGCAAAGTGCCTTACCGGAGTGCAGTTGGAAGTTTGATGTATGTTATGGTTTGTACTAGACTAGATATTGCCCGAGCAGTGGGAGTTCCTTCCAGATATATGTTTAATCTTGGTAGAGTTCATTGGGATGCAGTTAAAAGGGTCTTAAGATATTTGCGGGGTACCTCAAATTATTCCTTATGTTATCATAGTAATATGATTGAAGACAAAATTTCCCCTAATATTCATGGTTATGTGGATTCAGACTGGGCGGGTGATGTTGATAACAAAAAATCCACTAGTGCTTATGTATTTACTTTATTTGGTGGTGAAATTAGTTGGATGAATAAGGGATAGGCTGTGGTTGCTTTGGCCACTATTGAAGCAGAATATATGGTAGCTACTCATGCTTGTAAAAAATCCATTTGGCTTAAGTGACGATGTTTAGATATTGGAATAAAACACGGTGCAATGACAATTTATTGCGACAGTCAGTGTGATATGTCTAACCAAGAGCCCAACTTTTCATGCTAGGACCAAGCACATTGATGTACAATATCATTTTTTTAGAGATATGGTCAAAGATGGCAGGGTGAAGCTAGTTAAGGTAGATACTTTGATGAATATTGTTGATTATTTAACTAAGCTTGTGAGCATAGAGAAGTTCAGATGGTGCTTAGAGACTATGGGCCTTTCGGTCCCTAGCAATTAAGAGATGATGATGACACCCTTCCATTGTCCTTGCAAGGTGTTCAACAAGTGGGAGATTTGTTGAGAAAACGTGTCTCAACCTTGCAATTACATAAGGTATTGTTGATACACAAGGTACTATTTAGCTGATGACGATGGGGGGGGGGTGAGGACGTGGGGGGGGGGATCCCCCCCCATGAGGGGTCTGGCGGGATCATCCCCCCAACTAGAGTCCAAGGGTAGCACACTCTGGTGGGGGCTCGGGGGTAGCACCCCCAAATGAAAATTTATATTTATATTTTATTATTGTAAATTTGGACCGTTCATCATTAAGTCTCATATCCGACGACCGATATTTTATTAGCTTGACTTTCCCTAGAAGGCAACCCTATTTTATGAGGGCATTGTATTACGACTGTGTACTGCGATGTATTCTAAGAGTTTGATAGCGGCTGTGTTGCCTTTGGATCTCTGAGTGGTGATACTCCTGTGAGAAGCTTGCTCTACAAATATATTGTAATATTTGTGATTGCTGAATACTATATTGGGCGGCTTTTGGAGTGTGGGGTTTTTCTCCTGAAAGAGTTTTCCCCACGTAAATCATTGTGTTGTCATATGCATGACATTTGTGTTTATTTTTGTTTAAGTTTCTATAATTGTTAAAGATTTGTAAAAGTTTTGCATTATTCTCCTCTCAAGATTAGTGTAGGAAGATATTTCGTTACCTTAGCTTCCTTACAATCTTGTGAGGATATCCATAGAGAATTTGATTCTAAGGAAATATTGTTTACTTAGTTGTAGACAAATTCAATTATTAGTTGTACTTGAAATCACATTGATTACTTTTATTATTTATTATTATTGATACACAAAATAGAGACCTAAAAACTGCATTTTTAGTTCACTATAATTGCTCTAATATTATGTCACTTGCTTTTGCTTGCTAAACTTATCTAACATCATCACAAGATATGTGACTATAAAATCTTAAACATGCAATGCAAGATGAAAATTATACCACGAGTGACAATATATAAGAGGTACATTTCCATTGATGATCGTGCAAAACCAGAGAGCATAATTGCAGAATTACATATAGAACGAGTAATGAACATGTTCTCTTGCACCCTATATAGGCTTCCAACAAAATCACCATATTACAATTTTAAGGAAAGAGTAATCTTTTATGTTCAAACATGCTTAGTGTCATGCATTTATAAATAAATGTAGAAGGATATAGCAAGTGACAAACTCAAATGATTTCATAGTATTGCTAGATCCATGTGGGATATCTAAGATGCTTGCACGATGCATTAGATGGATGTGAAAGATGTGAGTAATCAAGTTCAAATGCAATAGGAGAGACTAATATAATGTCACTAGATTCTTGTAAGAGACTCAAAACTCTTGTAGTAATAGACATCTTTTGAGAGTGATGACATTCATCAACTTTAAAATACACTAGTGATTTCACACAATAGATTCTTGCAAGATGATCAAGGGACTTGTGAAAAAAAAATGCAAATATTCAATATTTGAATCTACTACAATGATTTGGCATGGTATTAGTTACATCCACTTTTTATTCATCTATATTCATTTCAACATCTCAACTTTGTTAATAGGAAATGGATTCATGTTGTAGGTTAAATAAGTCATTAGACTAAATGTGTATCAGCTATATAATGTATATTATACAACCACAATTGAGTTTGATCAAATTGAAGGAGAGGAAAATTCATCTTGGAGCAATATGTTGAGACAATGAGAGGAAATAGCACACATTTACCTACATCAAATTTTTTGAATATGAATTCTCTAAGGGTCTAAGAGGAGTTTTGTTTCTAGTGTTTGCATATGTATCTTGTGATATGATCTTTTATAACGTATTAGTACACACAACTTTATTCTTTTAGCTCCCTTCTTTTAGTTGTTGGGAGGATAAATATCTTGATACAAATTTTTAACCTTCTTCGATTAGTGTCAAGGATTGAAGGACATTTGTTTTGTCAATTTATTTGGAACTCAATTCTAGCTTCATTTTTTATGATATTAAACTTTTATATTCAATAAGAATTAAATAATTTTTAGTAAATTCTATATATACCAAACATTTTCACTAATAAATTGACCATACAATTTAATTGTTTATTTTTCTTTACAAGGGTGTCCCCACAACCCAACCTAGTGGCCCAAGAACCCATACCTTAGGTACCTGGGGCGAGCTAGGGCGAGACTAGCTCCCTGCGGGTGAGATCCCCCGTCCGCAAAAAGTCCATATAATTTAATTGTTAAATACACAATTATATCTATCTTAATATTAAAATATCTTTGAAAAACCTTTAATTTTGTACACTTTCTAAAAATTGATTTTTAAATTGGTTGAACCTAATCCTAAAATCTAGAATTTTGTCACATATCCTATTATTAAGCCTTCTTCAAGAATCTAGAACTTGGTGACCAATCTTAAATACAAAGGTTAAGAATAGACATGTTTTCTTGAGTTGTGAAAATATTGGATTTTAGTTTGTTGTTTATTATGGAATTTCGTCGAGTATTTAAATTTAATGAATGTTTTTAGAAACCATTCACTTAAAAACATCAAGCAGGGGTGATTGACATGTGACTTGGAGAGAATCTCTCCTTTTAGTTATAGTAGTAGTTATTAATGCTTGATAGATTTGGATTTCCAAATTGTCCATATGTGAGTTATTGTGCTTGGGCTTAAGCCTATATTTTAAATAAAAATTGTAAATATGTTAAAAATATATTTTTGTGATTGGTATATATGTAAGGAGTGTAAATATGTTAAAATATATTTTTGTGATTGATATATATTAAGCTGGAAATTTAAGTAATATTATTTTAGTTGAGAAATTTAATGCATTATAAATCAAGATTAAATATATAAGATTGACAATAGTTAAATAGTTAAAGAAGTAAATTTTAATTTTTATAGAAAGTAGAAAATTTTGTAGGAAAGATGTTTTACTTGTATTTGGATTATATATTTTGAATGTAATTATTATATAATTTTAAAATATAAGAAACATAAAATTTATTAGAAACAATAAGTTATGGTTTTTGGTGAGAATTGATGACTTATTGATCCTAGTTGTGACCTATACTCTTGGAAGCTAAAACAATTGACGAAAGAAATATAAAATTATAAAAAATAATTTTTTGTTTGTTTAAAATTAATTTTGGTGTCTTTATTTTTTGGGGTCATAAATCCTAGCTTATTACACAAAAATTGAAGTTTATGCATTGGAAAACTTAATTCACTAAATGATTGGTTAGAGCTAGACCATGACATGAACAATATCCAACAGTTGCAAGACCCACATGCACACAATACTTTTTCCACCCGACCCCTAACACTTATTCCTAATAGAACAACTCTAAATTCATTTGCATTCTCTAGACAAGCATGTGCATGGACTTCATAACACTTGATACCCACCATGTTATCGCATTTACATGGGTGCATCCCACTTTTATTTTAAAGGTTTGACTCTCTTCTTTCTTTAATAAATAGGTGGTATAATTAGGCACACATTATTTTTTAAATTTCATCATTGTCTCTGTTCATACCTTCTCTTTTTCCTTTATTTCCAATCATCTCATTTTCAATCATTTCATGTCAACATTTTCATTATTTTCACATCTCTTCTTGAAGATATCTTCTTCTATTTCACAAGTAGTAAGCCAGTCACCTTAAGGGGGGTAAATGTATTTATAAATAATAGAACTAAAATTGACTCAACCCCCTTGGTGTGTGAAACTCCTAGCAAAATGTCACATATTGCAATAATTGAAGAAAGAGGTCAACAATGATCAAACTCTAGGATAACTTAAGTTACCTCCACACCTCCTTCTCCCTCACACGTCCATATGAATTTCATTAGCATCCTTCCATTTTATCTTCCACATTACACCTTACCTAAAGTTGAAGTCATCATCCATGCCACCTTCGATCATAACTAATGTTGCCCCATCCTAGCATAAGGAATGATAGAAATGTGAAACATTTAGTTAGTTCATGGCATGCAAGTCTCAATACACATATATCTCACATACTCTACTATAATTTTATAATTGAAGGTATATGTACATAAAAAGTGAAGAGAATAAATTTGATAAACCTATGCAAGAGAAGCAATGATAATATCTTAAATATAGCAAAAAGAAAGAAATAACTCATAGTGTAGGTATTTATACTTGCACATAATATAGGGAACTAATAAGCTTATTATAATATGCTAGTATATAACTATGGGATAAAACCACCTATAAGGTCTAGGGTGTGAATTCTATACCAATCATGAGAAGTATACAACACATATTTGACAAAAGATGATTTTTTGAAAGATAGGGGATAATTTATTTTCTAGGTTTTTTTATGCCTAGAAACTAGTTCTTTCTATTATGTTTACTAATATAAATTAGATTAAACAACAATATAATAGATAATATATTTTAATTTGACCTAATTTAATAGATATAGGAGATGGAATATGATAACACACAATAATATTAGAAAATCCTATTTGAAATTAAAGAGAAGATGAAAAATACACATGCACTTTATTTTTGTCAAATTTGATATTGGAAATGATACTCAGAAGATTAGAGGAGGTTTGTATTAATTTTGAGAACTAGAAGAGATTTTTTTTTTGAGGTTGGGGTGCTACTAAATTTCAAGGGAGGTAATGCTATAGTCTAGGTAGGGTGTTGCAACCCTTTAGGGATGTTGGTGAACTTGTTATCTAGAACTTTGCAAATTTTTGGGTTGTTCTATATTTGTTTACTTACTTTGACCTTGCCTATAGAATGATTCATTCACTTTAGAAACCTGTAAAATATAATATGAATATGAGGGGACATAAAATGGGTAGTTATATTTTGGAAACTACCTCAATTACTCCCCTATGAAGTATATTTCAAACTAACAATAATATTGATATAGGAAAGAGTGTGTAGATGTTAAATTTCTAGTGGTGAGTGGGAACAATGGCGTAAATACAACAAAAACCCTAGGAGAAAACCTATTGTATGCAATTGATGCTATCAAGTGTGTGATGAGAGTTTATGCATACTTTGTATAAATGGTTATGGACTAGGGTCTCAAAATGGTGATCTAATGGAGGAATGTGAAAGCTAACACTATGGTTGAATGAAAGAGGAACAAATTACATGGAATCCATGCTTGTGAAAGGAAGCCAAGTGAGCAGAAGAAAATTCCTACACTAATCTAAGTAGGGGAGAGTTAGAGAAATTTCTTCAAAACACCTTAAACAACTACAAATACAAATAGATGCACATTCAAAATACATAAAACAAATAAACTATGCAAACCATAAGACAATATTATGTGGGAAGACCCTTTTGAGAAAAACCCACAATCCAAATACACAACTCAATTGTATCATTGACAACATAGTTACAATAAAAATCTCAGAGCAATGCTCTTCAAGATTCTTAACACTATGACAAGATTTTGGAGTAATTCTGGTGGCATAAAAATGTCAACAATCTTCAACCTACCATCCTAAAAATGCATTAAGGCATCACCAATTTATATATGTGTAACATGGGTGCCCAAGACTACCATATGTCATCTCCACAATCACTACATGCATGCAATAGGAGATTTAGAACATGTAAGGCATCCAACTTCACCTGCCTATGCAACTACCATAAATGTTCAACATGCAGGCTATTTGTCATAAACTACTATGCAACAAAGTTAGTCCTCTCAACATGCAGGGTGTGAGACTTCATGCATGAGATTCTTCTCATCATGCAAGGCACCTAAAACATGCAAGATTGATAACTGCCAATTACTCACAAGTCCTGATTAGGTAGTTGTCATAGTTGACTCTTACGACTGTCATAGGTTGTCATGGAAAGTTTTCATAGTCTATCATAGTGCATGACATAGAAACTTATGATAAATGCTATCAATCTAGCCTAGAATATAGGTCCTCCATAGTGGACACCTACCTCCACTAAAATAACTTACAACATTCACATGTCACCTTCCATGTAGGATGCCACATCATCGGAGGGTCTCATAAAGTGACTACATAATTGGTAGGAAGATTAACTTAGGAAATAAATAATTAACATCAAATAATAACAATTGAATGCTAGGGCTCTAAGGTAGAGACATCCTAATACCAACATTTTCCCACTTGTTGAAGACCTATCAAGCGTCATTTGTAATGAATTGCTCAAGGCCCCAAGGCCCATGTAAATAGAACACCACCTAAACTTCTCTATACTCACTTATTTTGTCATTGCATCTACAACATTCACCAAAGTGTCAACCTTATCCAAACTCACCTTTCCATCTTCTACCATATCACGAATAAAATGAAACTGAACATCAATGTGCTTTGTTTTGGCATAGAAAGTAGGATTCTTTGCTAAGAAAAGGGCACTTTGACTATCACAATAGATAGTAATCTATCCTGTATCTAAAACAATGTCAAAACTCAATCTCTTAATCCAAATGGATTGCTTACAAGCATGAGTAGGTACCATGTACTCTACTTTAGTCATGGACAAGCGACTACAACCTGCTACTTACTCATCCAACGGATAGCACCACCTAACATCGTAAACACAACTACTAGTGGATCTTCTGCTGTCAATGTCACTTGCCCAATCTAAATCGACATATCCATGAATACTCACTAAATTCCAAGGTCCAATACGATAACCATGAAAACACAGGGAATACTCGAAAGTAACCAAGTACCTGAACACTCTTTTCATTGCATCCCAATTTACCCGTCCAAGATTAGGCATAAACCAACTAAGGACTCCCACTACTTGGGAAATGTATGGGTTTGTACAAACCTTAACATGCATTAAACTACCAACAACACTCACATATGGTACTCTGGTCATTTCCTCCATCTTAGTAGGAGATATTGAAGAATCATTCATAGAAAGCTTCGTCCCTTGCATTACAAGAACAACTAACTGCTTGCAATCTATTATGCTGAATCTCTCCAACATCAAGTTCACATACTTATTCTAGCTTAACCAAAGCTTTTTGTTAGCTCTGTCTCTTCTGATTTCCATTCCCAAAATATACTTAGTTGTACCTAGGTCTTTCATCTCAAACTGTGCTGATAACTGAGATTTTAAATTTGAAATCATGCTTTTACCATTCCCAATAAACAACATATCATCTAGACATATAAAACAATAATGAGAATATGACCATTATCAAATTTTTAATACACAAAATGGTCAGATTTATATCTCAAAAATCCCAATGAAAACACATAGGTGTCAAAATTTTGGTACCAAATTCTAGAGACTATTTCAAACCATACAAAGGCTTTTTCAATTTGCAAACCAGATTTTCTTTACCTTTAACCACAAAATTCTCTAGTTGTGACATATAAATTCCTTCCTCCAAGTCACCGTGAAGGAATGCTATCTTCACATCCATTTGTTCCACTTTTAGATAATACATGATTGCAAGTGATGATAAGAACGAAATAGATGCCAACTTCACAATAGGAGAGAATATCTTACCATAGTTAATTCCCAACCACCCAAGAATATCACTTAGCGACCAATCATGCCTTATGCTTCTCAACACTGCCATTAGGACCATACTTCTTCTTGAACACCCATTTACAACCAACATGTTTACGTCCATTAGGTAAGGGTACCAGATCCTAAGTCTTATTTTTCTTCAATGAAACCATCTCTTCATCCATGTCTTTCATCCAAGAATTTGGATCACTCATACTCATAGCCATTCTAATAGTCTTAGGCTCGTTAGTGTTAGTGATAAAAGTAAAAATGCAACTAGAATCCAATAAGGTATAACCAAACCTTTCCGATTTCCACCTAACACATGTAGACCTCCTCAATTTTTGAGGTTGAGGTTCTTTTTAATTTTTTTTTAGAGTTGTTGGAGCTCTTCTCATCATCAGGTCCAATAGGAGTGCATAGTTCACCTTTCATCAAAGTAGGTAGAATCTGACCTACCTCCTTTTGTTTTTCCTCTTTCTCTGGTTGTAGCTCAACAATGGAAGGTTTATCTCTCTAAAAAATATAATTCTGTTGTAGAGCACCTTTTTGGTCACTGGATACCAAATATTTTACCCCTTCACATTGACACCATAGAGGATGAAGATACATTTATCCACCTTGTTCTCTAATTTATACTTCTTCTCAATTGAAACATTAGTGCAAGCTTCACAACCAAAAAATCTGAGATGTCTCATCAAAGGATTTTTACTAGACCACACCTCTATGGATGTCTTTTCAACAAGAGCTGATGTAGGAGATCCATCTATCAGATAACATGTAGTAGCTACAACTTCAGCCCAAAAATTCTAGCTCAAGGCCAACACCACTCATCATACTCCTAGCCCTCTCCATCAACATCCTGTTCATCCTCTCTGCAACTCAATTTTGCTGTGGGGTGTACGGAGTTGTCTTATGTCTCTCAATCCCATTCTCATTACAAAACTTGTCAAACTTTACAAGATAAAACTCACCACCATTGTTAGTCCTCAAACATTCAATATTTCTACTAGCATGATTTTCAACCAAGGCTTTAAACTCCTTAAAATGACTAAAGACCTTATATTTACTCTTGAGAAAATAAATAAATGTCCTTCTGCTATAATCATCTATGGAAGAAATAAAATATGCAGTTTTTGATAATGAAGGAACATTCACATGACCAAAAACATTTGCATGAACATAGTTCAAAACCCTTGAAGACTTATGAGGACTAAAATAAGAAAAAACACAATGTTGCTTTCCATACACACACCATGTTATTTTTCAGGGATCTAAGACCCTTCTTACCAATTGACCAAGTTGTTGGTGCCATAACATTGTCTTCTCAATAGGAAGCTTCATTTCCAACGAATGAGCACCCTTAGGTACCCAAAATGAACCTTTAGGAATATCTGTTTCATTAAGAACCCTACACATCTGGAAGTTTTTTAGATACTTAAATTTCATAATTCCACACCAATCCTGAGTATTTTTAATAAGGCATTAACCCACCTTGGCCATAAGAGCTTTATTAGTGAGGTGGATTTTCTTAACGCCAAGACCCCCAGGATCCTTTAGCAAACATACTTTATCCCGATTTATGAGGGAAATTCTTTTCCTTCCCCCATAATAGACCAAAGGAAATTTCTTTAACTTTTTCAAATTTATTAGCTATATATTTGGGAACCTTGAAAAGTGACAGGAAGTAAATGGAAATACATTGCAATGAATCTTGAAGTAATTGGAGTTTTCCTGCATGACTTATGAGTTTACCCTTCCGTCTTGCTAGCTTCTTCAAGATTATTTCTAGGACCAAATCCCAAAAGGTGGGAGTAACCTCTTTGATAGTTAGTGGGAGCCCAAGGTATAATAGAGGAAGAGAAGCACCAACACTGCTAGAGATGGCTTTAATTTTCATCTGTAGGTGCAAGTTGGTATTGAAGAAGTAAATTTGACTCTTCTCATTGGTGCCATCTACAAATTGTTGTATGGATGAAGGTTTAAGGGAGGTAGCAATTTTGATTCCCTTTAGTACTCAAGATCTTAGTAATTTTAAGACATTTCTTCCAATTACTTCAGCTAGAAGAATAAAAAGCTACAAGGAAAGAGGATCACCCCATCTAATCCCTCTTATATAATAGATTAATCCTCTAGGGATTCCATTGGCCATCACTGAAGAAGCCAATTTTTTATAAAACCTTAAATAAAAAGTCCCAAGGGACCCTGCCATAAGCTTTAAAAATGTCAAGTTTAAGAACCAATCTAGGGAGATTACTCCTTTCCATAGAATGTAAAATTTCATGTGTGAAGATAACAAGATCAAGAATTTTCCTTCTAGGGACAAAACCTTTTTGGTTACTATTGATAAATTTGTTAAACAAAGGTTGTTGCATATTAACAAGAATTTTAGAAAAAATCCTGTAGATAGTATTACAAAGGCTAATAGGTTTTAAATCAATCATTGAAGAAGAATTAGGTTTCTTATGAACTAGGGAAATAAATTTATTGTTGATTTGTTTCAACAACTTATTGGTTCTAAAGAATTCTTTAGTAGCCATAGTGATGTTGAATCGCATAGTTTCCCAAAAATCTTAGAAGAAAGCAAGGGGAAAACCATCAAGACTTGGGGCCTTAAAAGCCCCTAACAAGAACACCGCTACTCTAACTTCTTCCTTAAAAACTGGTAGCAAAATTAGGGAATTCTTGTCACAAGATAAGGAAGAAGGGATACTGTCCAACATCTATTTTTCCTGGACATCAGAGTGGTCAGAGGTATGTTCAAATAAGAAGGTTTGGAAGTTCCTAGAAGGAAAATTTCCTATCAATTCATCTGAAATAACCTCTAAACCATTCCCATCA